>CAJNOJ010000494.1:2683-59916 GCA_905250025.1 Adineta ricciae
TTTTTAATGATTTTTAGAATCTTCAACTCAAAATTCATTGCCTTTTTATTTGGAGAATGAAATTATTCTTTATAAGAATGGTGTATTTCAAGATAACAACGTAACCATGTGTTCAATTTGTCACAATTGTTCTGAAGCTCTTTCTAAAGGGAAAACTCCAAAATTTTCAGCAGCAAACAACATGTGGTTAGGCAATATACCTATTGAGTTACAAGAGCTAACAATTCCTGAACAAAAGTTAATATCGTTACATCGTCATAATAGTTGTGTAATAAAACTCCAGTCACCTTTTCATACGGCGACAACTGCACAGGGAGCGTTGAAAGGCAACTGTATTACTTTTCTTCAAAATATCCCGAATATTGCTAACAGTTTACCACTGGCAATGGACGATTTATGCGACACGCTGAAAGTAATATTTATTGGTGCACGTCCTCCTCAACGCATCCAACTTAAGAGAGTTCTTACAGTCCGAAAGAAAAAGGTGGCGGAAGCTCTGCATTGGTTAAAAAAATACAATAGACTTTATAAGGACGTCGACATAAATCAGGATAATATTATGAAACTACCAGAAGACGATATACCAGAATCGATCATGTCAACAATAGAACAAAAGATTGGTGACGAGGCGACACAGCTATCTGAAAGAGCTGGCTATACTCCAGATCCTTTACTGCATTCAACAGAATCAGACACATCAGACAGTGTTCCTATGAACAATAGGTATATATAATTCTTTTTAAACTTTATAGAAATAACGATCTTTTCCCCTTAGTGCCGTTCTTGATGTAAATGGCTCATTGGTATGTTCAGATGAAATCAATAATTACGTTTTAACAAAGATGAAAACTGGTGAAACAGATAATCAAATGGATGTCGAAAACGTTTACTTAATTCCGCATTCCTCTAAACCTGTTAATGAATATTTTAATCCGAAACTATTAGCAGGTCTTTATCCAACTTTGTTTTGTTATGGACGAGGTGCACCTGAAGATCAGTCAAAGCCAATCAACATAAACTTTCGAGAACATATACGTTATCTGTTATCATACGATGATCGACGCTTTGAAAAGAACCATAGTTTCATTTTTGTAGTTTTTAACATATTACAAAGACGTGATGCATGTCTTCATGCTCAACTTATAGCAACGAAACCTTATTTTCAATCTTCTGTTCAGGAAATTCANCAACTTAAAAAGATCCTTACAGTCCGAAAGAAAAAGGTGGCGGAAGCTCTGCATTGGTTAAAAAAATACAATATACGTTATAAGGACGTCGACATAAATCAGGATAATATTATGAAACTACCAGAAGACGATATACCAGAATCTATCGTGTCAACGATGGAACAAAAGATTGGTGACGAGGAAACACAGCTATCTGAAAGAGCTGGCTATGTTCCAGATCCTTTACTACATTCAACAAAATCGGACACATCAGACAGTGTTCCTATGAACAATAGGTATATATAATTCTTTTTAAACTTTATAGAAATAATGATCTTTTCTCCTTAGTGCCGTTCTTGATGTAAATGGCTCATTAGTATCTTCAGATGAAATCAATAATTACGTTTTAACAAAGATGAAAACTGGCGGAACAGATAATCAAATAGATGTCGAAAACGTTCACTTAATTCCGCATTCTTCTAAACCTGCTAATGAATATTTTAATCCGAAACTACTAGCAGGTCTCTATCCCACTTTGTTTTGTTATGGACGAGGTGCACCTGAAGAACAGTCAAAGTCCATCAACATAAACTTTCGAGAACATATACGTTATCTGTTATCATACGATGATCGACGTTTTGAAAAGAATTATAGTTTCATTTTTGTAGTTTTTAACATATTACAAAGACGTGATGCATGTCTTCATGCGCAAATTATAGCAACGAAACCTTGTTTTCAATCTTCTGTTCAACAAATTCAATCATTAAGCAGTTCTGATATTGAAACAGCTCTTAAGAATATTTCCACTAGAACATATGAAAACCATTGTAACAAGGGACTGGGTAAACTATTAAATCATATAAAAACTATCGATGGTCGCGTTATGGGTTCAGCACATTCACGTACAGCTTTACGCACACATATCCATGCATTAATTTTCAACCAAGGACTACCAAGTATTTTCTTAACTATTAATCCAGCTGATATTCATAGTCCCGTCGCATTATACTTCGCGGGAGTCAAACTCGATCTAGACCATGCTCAAGCAGAACAACTTATGGATGCATACAAACGTGCCGAAATCATAGCTTCTCATCCTGTGGCGACAGCTAAATTCTTTCATACGTTAATTTCCAATATCTTAGATACAACGATTATTGGCGGGGCACGTGGTCCCGTAAAAGCTTATTTTGGCACTGTTGAAAGCCAAGGCTGCGGTTCACTTCATTTACATCTATTGATCTGACTCGATATCAGTATAAAACCAACTGACATGAAGGAAAAAGTTCAAGATCCAGATTTTCGTGAAAGGCTTATAGCATACTTGGAAGATATCATCAAAGAAGATCTAGATGATTTGAAAAACAAAGAAACTCGAGCCGAATTTAGCAGTATCAGTTTCTTTTTTCTTTCTTCTCAGGGTCGTTCTTGTTTGGTTTTTTAGCTTCATCATCATCATCAGATACTTCACCACAGTTGACAACAGATAGTCTTTATGCAGCTTTCCGTACAATGGATATTACAAATTCTGAACAAAATAGAGATCATTCTTATCCTTCGACTGTTTGGTCAACACCAGTCAAAGGGCAATTATCACCATCGATTCCATATGCATCACCAGAGATACTTTTTGGATCTCCATCAAATTCGCATCGGTCCTTGTCAATACCGTATGCATCTCCTCGATGGAACGAACTATCACAAACACCAACGTCTGATCGATCAATATCGGGTATGATTGTCTAATCATTATCCGATAAAACAACCAATACACATCATTGTTCTATATATAAACGTTTCAGCTAGTCAGCCAAAACTATTTACAGCGGGAAAAGGATTTGTCGGCTGCGTTTACCACGAAAACTAGTGCCAAAGTCAATGATCGATCCTGAAACAGGTGATATACGCATGCGACGATCGCATCCGATGATTAATAATTTTAATGAATATATCATATCCGCATGTCGTTCCAACATGGATATCAAATTTATTTGGACGGGCAACGATGCCAAAGCTCTCGTCTATTATATTACCGACAATGTAACAAAATCCCATATAATAGGGAATATGATTTTGCAGCAAAATCATTTATTTTAAAACTGATTAGTTTGTAACAAATTGATATTAAGCCGCATAATCAACATGATTTTGTTGATGATTTCAATAATGGATAGAAATAGTGGTAGTTTTTGTGGTCAATGTGGTCAATGTGGTACTTGGTTATATAAGATTTCGTCATGATTATCCAACAAGATTGGCACACTGGAACTAGCACTTATAGTACTGAGTTTAAATCAACTTGAATATATAACTCAATACTATTTTAATATAAAATGTATGAGTTAGTCGCACTACTTGTGCGTAAACGGAAATAGTATTGAACACAGCCTATAAACTTCTATACTCCATGTTTCAGTTTCTACGTAAAAATAATAATTAAAAAGAATAACTGCTGAGGCGATGTGATTTGTTTACTGTTAATCACACGACAACTTTATTATCATCGAATAGAATTCAGAGAAAAATGTCGAGTTCAAACAATTAATGCTCTCACTTGTCTTTGAGTTAAATGTTATCAGGTCTCTGAATGTGTTAAATGAGTGCTAGCGTATGTTTGAAATTTGTTTTCTGTATTGGATATGTATAAAATAAGATTAGAATATGGATTATGAAACTAATAAATGCGAGTGAAACGGAATCACTGAAGAGGCATTGTGTACGAAGGAATGTATAAATCTATTTGGCAGACACTTTCTTTGGAAAAAGTCAAGTCAACAAGATTTGTAAGATAAGATATTGAAGAAGAGAGGGAGAAGAGAATAAAGGAATAGTTTTGTATATTTTGCTTTTAAATAGAAGAAAAAAAAAAGGAACATTCAAATAAATAGCAAAAAAAGAAAAACAAGGTGAAGGGAGAAATATTTTTCAAGAAACAAAAACAGATTATGGGTAAAGGAATAAAGTGGCGCCTTTCGAATCGTTTCTTTTTCAAGCAAGTAAATGTGATAGAGTTTGTATGCGCTCGCTCAGGTCAATAAACTCTGGCATATTCATTATCTCGTCATTCTATAACAATGCTTTCCTTTGATTCTAGACAAAACCATGGTATTAATGATAGTTTAGTCATCAACTGAACATATTCAGATTAATCTTATGAAGGATGACCAATTTCATTGATTAGAATAGAAAGTTTACTCAATCATATTCATTCAACATCTAAGTCAAAGCGAGAATCACAATGTGTGTATAGGAAAATATGATGTTTATCGATTTCATATCTATTAATATATACTGTTTTCTCGGTGGTTAGATTCTCTCTTCACCGTTTAGGATCTCACTTGACTTTTTTAGAAGTCAGTTTCCTTTTTCAGTTTTTGTTTTTATAAGCCAGTTGCTCGTAAGATTTCTCGTTCACAATAGAATGCTTTCGTTTCCTTTTTGACACTAACATGAAGTGAATTAGAAAACATCTGTGATTATGTGTAACTCAGACAAGAGAAAATCAAACAGAATAGAAGTGTGAGACTTAGTGTCATTGATTGCAGTACCATTGTGTTCAAAATCCATAAAGAGAATGATTTTTCACCTTCAGACATGATCCAGTGAACAAAATGCATTTTGTTGATAGATCTTCATATGCATGTGTGTGTGCAAAATAGAGATATCCATGATTTGAGAATGTCTTGGTTTTGTTAGCTTATTTCATTTAAAAATTCTTTGTTTTATATTGATGATTGACAGAAGATAAGAATATTTCGTTTTTTTTTAAAGCAAAACTCGCTTCTAGATCGATGTCTTCAAAATCAATATTCAGCATCACAGATTATAATCGAAATCGTTAGTTTATTTTATTAGCATGTTATGATACTCACGTGAGTTCTCATATAAAAACGAACTGAACGTTTATTTTGAATTTCTTAGGAGTTATTCGTGTTCTGATGTGTTTTTATGAGAACGTTTTCCGCAGTCAAGTGACATGTATCTAAAAGCTTTTTTTAAGTTACTTTCAAACTTGATATCAGTTTGGAATCCCCGTTACTACCTTCGTTGAGTATGATTCTTCTAATAATGAATATTCTTCATCAGTCGTTTCTGATGAAGTTGCCAATAATAATGATGACATAAATCGTTTCTTCTTAAGTAGACTTATAAACGAAATTGATGATAATGTTGATTTTTTATTATTATCGGAAATATCATTCATTGCTGCATTCCACAGATGTTCATATCTTCATTTCAAAACTGCTGTTCCACATCACTATATTTTATATAAAACTTATCATTCGTAGGATTTAGATCAGAACAGATAATTTTTTCCGAAGTACTTTGCTTTTCAATTAGTCTGATTCAATTCATTTTCGTTGTTTTATCAGCATCTGGTCAGAAAATTCTCTTTTCTATTTATGATCAGATATGGGTAGTAACAAAAACTTCTTTACATCACCTGATACATAATATCTCAGTCTTCATTTGCTTTCAACTAACCTGTTCTATTTAAAAGGTTCAGGAACGAAAGTAAGTTGATGATCAACTTATGGAAGTATCAACAAATCAACCAAATAATGGAAATTAGTGATGAAACTACCACGGTAATGATGCTAAATTGAACAAATGGTTAGAAAATGCAAACCAAGGCGACTTTTATGAACACGCTCAATCATCACACTGCTACCAAGCAAACACTATCGGTCGTAAAAGATGTCGCCATATTATGTGTTGCATTAGATCTTTCTGTAATTAAATCAATTATCTATCAAACCTTGAAACGAATGTCTTCTGCAAGACATGATTTATCGAAACGCTTCACATTTTTCCATCAAATAACCATCTTTCTAAACTGAGTCTAATCACATCTTTACCGAAAAAAGTACCGTTTCTAAATATCTTGACATACCTCATGCATGCGTTTCCAAATGCGCGATGCATTTCCATTTCGAAAAAATAACGATAAGTTTCAGCGTACAATATGTCCAAATTACACAATCTTTCAAATAAAAAATAATCATTCCAAATGCATTAAATTCAGTTTAATAAGACATCATTATTTCGATGTGTCATAACAAAGGGGATTTTGTCATCGGACAGACTACCATATCTCTCGAGGAAAATCAATTAGAATAGAGAAAGTAACGAACATGGAGGTATCAGTTGGTGATGTTGCATCTAACAAAAGAATTCACACTTTTCATGTGAGGATTTTATGACATCTGTTTTCACTTTCTAATGCATTAATTTTAATGATAATTTCTCTTGTAATATATTCTTATGCAACAGCTTACCGTTGTGATGCATATATTCGATTTGATCTTTTTGTCAAGCTGATAACGTACAAAATAAAAGTCAAGTGGATCATTTTCATTTGATAGCGATGAGAAGAATTTATTGAAGTAGAAGTTGGAGTAGATATAAAATACCAAATAACCTGTACATTCATTTTTATACTTTGAGAAGAAACTTTGAAGGAAATAATAAGAATGAAATATTTGTTCTGCTAGGATAAAAGTCAATTTTATTGCTTTTGACCCTTTCCACCGTCGCTAGCATTCACAATTTCGATATCAACTTGAGAATCATCTTCGTTAATTTGATTTTCCAGTATCAAGGTTTCGAACACGCAATAACTCTGATGAGATCGCTGATTTTGAATCATATTTTCAAGTTGAGTGTTAACAATAAGACTGTGTCGTGCAGGATCTTGCTTAAGTGTATCACAATTTTTCAAATGAAAAAGTAGAATTGTAAATAATGCAGATGAAGGATAAGAAAAGCTCCGTAAAGAAGTTTTGAAATTGGTGAGATAAGAAAATGTTTGCTCTGCAATACTTGTGTTGATGCCAATGAACTTTATCTTATTTTGTTCGGAATCAGGATTGAATAAAGTCTTACATAAATTACCTGTATGCACTGTATTGTGAAATCGATCTGTCACTAAGGTCATCTCCATCAATTGCTGAGAGAATTGTGTTTTCTGCATGTGTTCAGTGCCGAATNTTTCGTCATGATTATCCAACAAGATTGGCACACTGGAACTAGCACTTATAGTACTGAGTTTAAATCAACTTGAATATATAACTCAATACTATTTTAATATAAAATGTATGAGTTAGTCGCATTACTTGCGCGTAAACGGAAATAGTATTGAACATAGCCTATAAACTTCCATACTCCATGTTTCAGTTTCTACGTAAAAATAATAATCGAAAAGAATAACTGCTGAGGCTATGTGATTTGTTTACTGTTAATCACACGACAACTTTATTATCATCGAATAGAATTCAGAGAAAAATGTCAAGTTCAAACAATTAATGTTATCGCTTAAGTCTTTGAGTTAAATGTTATCAAGTCTCTGAATGTGTTAAATGATTGCTAGCGTGTGTTTGAAATTTGTTTTCTGTATTGGGCATGTATAAAATGAGATTAGAATATGGATTATGAAGCTGATAAATGCGAGTAAAACGGAATCACTGAAGAGGCATTGTGTACGAAGGAATGTATAAGTCTATTTGGTAGACACTTTCTTTGGAAAAAGTCAAGTCAACAAGATTTGTAAGATAAGATATTGAAGAAGAGAAGGGGAAGAGAATAAAGGAATAGTTTTGTATATTTTGCTTTTAAATAGAAGAAAAAAAGGAACATTCAAATAAATACCAAAAAAAGAAAAACAAGGTGAAGGGGGAAATATTTTTCAAGACACAAAAACAGATTATGGGTTAAGGAATAAAGTGGCGCCTTTCGAATCGTTTCCTTTTCAAGCGAGTAAATGTAATAGAGTATGTATGCGCTCGCTCAAGTCAATAAACTCTGACATATTCATTATCTCGCCATCCTATAACAATGCTTTCCTATGATTCTAGACAAAATCATGGTATTAATGACAATCTAGTCATCAACTGAACATATTCAGATTAATCTTCTGAAGGATGACCAATTTCATTGATTAGAATAGAAAGTTTACTCAATCATATTCATTCAACATCTAAGTCAAAGCGAGAATCATAATGTGTGCATAGGAAAATATGATGTTTATCGATTTCATATCTATTAATATATACAGTTTTCTCGGCGGTTAGATTCTCTCTTCACCGTTTAGGATCTCACTTGACTTTTTTGAAAGTCAGTTTCCTTTTTCAGTTTTTGTTTTCATAAGCCAGTTGCTCGTAAGATTTCTCGTTCACAATAGAATGCTTTCGTTTCCTTTTTGACACTAACATGAAGTGAATTAGAAAACATCTGTGATTATTTGTAACTCAGACAAGAGAAGATCAGACAGAATAGAAGTGTGAGACTTAGTGTCATTGATTGCAGTACCATTGTGTTCGAAATCCACAAAGAGAATGATTTTTCACCTTCAGACATGATCCAGTGAACAAATGCATTTTGTTAATAGATCTTCATATGCATGTGTGTGTGCAAAATAGAGATATCCATGATTTGAGAATATGTTTTAGTTTTGTTAGCTTATTTCATTTAAAAATTCTTTGTCTTATATAGATGATTGACAGAAGATAAGAATATTTCGTTTTTTTAAAGGAAAACTTGGTTCTAGATCGATTTCTTCAAAATCAATATTCAGCATCACAGATTATAATCGAAATCGTTAGTTTCTTTCTTTAAAATGTTCTGATACTCACGTGAGTTCTCATATAAAATTGAACTCAACGTTTATTTTGAATTTCTTATGAGTTATTCGTGTTCTGATGTGTTTTTAGGAGAACGTTTTCCGCAGTCAAGTGACATGTATCTAAAAGCTTTTAAAGTTACTTTCAAACTTGATATCAGTTTTGGATCCCCGTTACTATGTTCGATAAGTCTGATTCTTTTAATAATAAATATTCTTCATCAGTCGTTTCTGATGAAGTTGCCAATAATGATGATGACATAAATCGTTGCTTCTTAAGTGGACTTATAAACGAAATTGATGATAATGTTGATTTTTTATTATTATCGGAAATATCATTCATTGCTGCATTCCACAGATGTTCACATCTTCATTTCAGACTGCTGTTCCACATCACCATATTTTATATAAAACTTATCATTCGAGGGATTTAGATCAGAACAGATAATTTTTTGCGAAATACTTTGTTTTTCAAATAGTCTGGTTCCATTCATCTTCGTTGTTTTATCAGCATCTGGTCAGAAAATTCTCTTTTCAATTTATGATCAGATATGGGTAGTAACAAAAAAGTTCTTTACATCACCTGATACCTAATATCTCAGTCTTCATTTGCTTTCAACTAACCTGTTCTATTTAAAAGGTGTTCAGGAACGAAAGTAAGTTGATGATCAACTTATGGAAGTATCAACAAATCAACCAAATAATGGAAGTTAGTGATGAAACTACCGCGGTAATGATGCTAAATCGAATAAAATGTTAGAAAATGCAAACCAAGGCGACTTTTATGAACACGCTCCATCATCACACTGCTACCAAGCAAACACTATCGTTTGTAAAAGATGTCGCCATCTTATGGGTTGCATTGGATCTTTCTGTAATTAAATCAATTATCTATCAAACCTTGAGACGAATGTCTTCTACAGGATGTGATATATCGAAACGCTTCACATTTTCCCATCAAATAACCATCTTTCTAAATCGAGTCCACTCACATCTTTATCGAAAAAACTACCGTTTCTAAATATCTTGACATACCTCATGCATGCATTTCCAAATGCGCTATACATCTCCATTTCGAAAAAATAACGATAAGTTTCAGCGTACAGCATGTCCAAATCACACAATCTTTCAAATAAAAAATAATCATTCCAGATGCATTATAATACATTAAATTCAGTTTAGTAAGACATATCATCATTTCGATGTGTCATAACAAAGGGGATTTTGTCATCGGACAGACTACAATATCTCTCGAAGAAAATCAATTAGAATAGAGAAAGTAACGAACATGGAGGTATCAGCTGGTGACGTTGCATCTAACAAAAGAATTCACACTTATCATATGAGGATTTTATGACATCTCTTTTCACTTTCTAATGCATTCATTTTAATGATAATTTCCTTTTGTAATATATTCTTATGCGAAAGCTTACCATTGAGATGCATATATTCGATTTGATCTTTTTGTCAAGCTGACAACATGCCGATAAAAGTCAAATGGATCATTTTCATTTGATAGCGATGAGAAGAATTTATTGAAGTAGAAGTTTGAGTAGATATAAAATAGCAAATAACCTGTACATTTATTTTTATACTTTGAGAATAAAGTTTGAAGGAAATAATAAGAATGAAATTTTTATTCTGCTAGGATAAATGTCAATTTTATTGCTTTTGACCGTTTCCACCGTCGCTAGCATTCACAATTTCGATATCAAATTGAGAATCATCTTCGTTAATTTGGTTTTCCAATATCAATGTTTCGAACACGCAATAACTCTGATGAGATCGCTGATTTTGAATCATATTTTCAAGCTGAGTGCCAACAATAAGATTTTGTCGTGCAGGATCTTGCTTGAGTGTATCACAATTTTTCAAATGAAAAAGTAGAATTGTAAATAATGCTGATGAAGGATAAGAAAAGGTCCGTAAAGAAGTTTTGAAATTGGTGAGATAAGAAAATGTTTGCTCTGCAATACTTGTGTTGATGCCAATGAACTTTATCTTATTTTGTTCGGAATCAGGATTGAATAAAGTCTTACATAAATTACCTGTATGCACTGTATTGTGAAATCGATCTGTCACTAAGGTCATCTTGTTACAGGCATGTTCATCACATACCTTCACATCATTCGCCATCTGTTTTCTCTTATCGTTCTTCTACATTCTTCTTTGTTCTGTTTTCGAATAAACAGATTGAGTTTCGTCTCTCGAGCGAAGACAACGCTAATATTGGTGCCGTGACCGGCTTTATTTGTTTCTTTCTCTATTCGTCCGTTCAATTCGTTGAATATTCAATTCTCTTTATACTCACGTNTTCGCCATCTGTTTTCTCTTATCGTTCTTCTACATTCTTCTTTGTTCTGTTTTCGAATAAACAGATTGAGTTTCGTCTCTCGAGCGAAGACAACGCTAATATATCTCCATCAATTGCTGAGAGAATTGTGTTTTCTGCATGTGTTCAGTGCCGAATCGATATCTCCAAAATTTATATAATTGACAAGCGGCATCGTAGACTAATAATGAAGGTAACTTCGCTCCAAGTTTCAACATTGTCAAAAGATGATCGGTGATTTTACGAGGTCCTTCGTGGTTGACTGAATCAGAAAAACCAATGATAATTCCGCAATTTAAGAACGAAGCAATGAAACCCATTGATCGTTTCTTCGATTCGAAACGCTCATCCATATCATTTCGGCCAACATTACATTGAGATTCTTTGCGATCAAGTTCTCTTAGATATCCCAGATACTGCTGTAATTCATTATCTGACATTTTCGTCTCCAATGACAATTCTTCGGCATGTTTGCTTTGATGATAATCGCAAAAATAGTATGGATGATCTAAGTAAAAAAGTTCGTAAAGTCGATTGCGACTGAAATGTTGATGTACAAAGTCATTATTCTTTCTATTCATCTTCATTTCATTGAATCAATCGAAAATAACTCAGAAAACTTCTAACGATCCAATGACTTGTATGAAAACACGACTAACAGTATCTAGCTTTTCTGCTAAATTACATACGCACCAGACAATTCTTGGTTTTCAGAGTTTTTTCTTCTTGGCATATACGGACAGCCTTTGTTTATTGGACCGAGCTCGGCAGCATTCATAATACTGGTAACATTATCGTATCTGCACACCATACGGCGTCTACATGAAAAAAAACTTCCGACTTATTCATAAGGTGATTATTAACTATGATCAAGTCTTTCATTTTAAAGTTCCTAAGAAAACAGCAAGTCGTTTCCGAAAGTAAACTGACGAGATCATCGTTCCATATCCTGTGCAATCAAAGTCGACTTATTGAAAAACAAATACAGTATGCAAAAATATGATCCAGTCTTAGCTTATCTTTGGTCATACGGAAGCTTAAAAGAAGAGTACTTTTATGGAAAAAAAACATACGGTTTCTGATGACCATCAATAACCATAACTTTCGAGCAGTTTCCACATTTACAAGAGCCAAATACGATTTCATGATTTGACCAAAAAGTTGTAAATATATGGTAAATCCAATTGAGGTTTCTTTCAATAAATATTGCTCTTAATGATTGTTGGCTTTTGATTCTAGTTCGACCTTCACTCATGGCATACGGAAAACGAATATCCTTTGCTTTACTGGTCATGAATATGAAATTTGTCAATTCATAATATAGCCAAACAGCTTCTAAATTGCGAGCAAGACCATCAGCGTTGATATGATCCGTTCTGTTAGGATGGAGTCTATTGAAGACTTTAATTGTAGCAGAGGCAAAGCCTTCAAAAGTAGCATAATCGTCAATTAGTTGTGAAGAAAAGGAGATGAGAATCTCTTTCGAAAAAACGATTGAGCCAGAAAAATGTATAAAATCAGACATTTGCGATTCAGCAGTGACGAGTGTTTGCTTCTGATCCATCAAGTAAACAGATGAGACACGATATGATCGTCGACATACATGACAATCAGCTTTGTAAAGAAGACACGATTGAACTTTTGTACAGTAAACGACTTGACCATAAGATTGGAAAATAGTTTTCAGCTGTGCATCGCATATATTACATACGATTCGATGTGGAAATAGAAGAAGAGGACTAAAACTTCTCGCGAATGTAGATCGAGGTTGTTCAAGTTTATATTCATCTAAATAATGTTGTATTGTTCCAATATTGAAATCAAAATTCAATTGTTGCTGAACATTTTCACTACCCATCAGTACATTATGAGCAACGAGTACTTCGTCTACTGAGTAATCAATACCGGTTTCTTTTTTTAAAATGAAAGATATAAAGTGAAGCCGTTCTTCACTTGTACAAAGGGGTGGTAATGGATAAACATAACTTGGCGGAATTAGACGTCCAACGTTCACGATGACAGTAGCCGCTTTGAGAGTTCTTTTGTTTTCATCTGGAAATGCTTGTTGAACACGTTGAGATACGATTTCAGCGATCGACATCTAGGATAAATAAAACCAAGACAATGAAACAAGTGGACGATAACATAAGCTAGTTCTGGATATACTCCTACCTGTAATACCTCTTAGTAGAGAAAGCGACAGGCGAGATGGTGATAAACGAATTTAAACTGAAGATCAAGTGTGAAAATGATTCTAAAAAGCACATTGTCATACAAGAATCCAAGCAATAGAAAAGAATTCAATTGGGTTAGTTTATAGTGACAAAGCACAGATTCACTTTATCTGCTTTTTCTTTGAAAGTTACGACGAATACTGTTTAGTACCATGAGAAATCTAATCAGTACTGTCAACTTTTTATGAATTGCTACTGAAAGAGAAAGTACTTTGAATTCTTCAGAATAAAGTTTATTGCTCTAGTTTACGTATTCAACAATTACGATTGATTGCAAAACATGTGAGAACGAAGTATACGGTACTTTTTTCAAAAAATGAAATTGCGTTCATAAAATGGAACTACAAAAGCTGTATAACTGAGTAGAATACTACTTGTCGGTATCTTCCGAGAAGAAACTAACGACACGATGAATCAGTACATCCAGGAGAAAAAAAAATGAAAAACAACTTCAATATGTGTAGAAATGAAAAAGTTATGAGTGAATTGATATAGGATTTGTTTACAAAAGGAAAGCAAACGTATGTTCAACACATCAATACTTATTGAAAAAGAACAAATAAACACAATTTGATTAAACACATGAGGGTGTGGAAAGAACAGAACGATCTGACAACATGTGAGATAATACAGCAAGCAAACAAAATGTTCACGCAACGTATTAATGAAAACGCACGAAACAAAGAATAAAGATCGTTGACCAAGAGAAAAAAAGCACACCCTTTTGATGTGAGAACAAACGAATAAAAACTTTAATCCTCACGAACTTTTGGTTTTCGTTTTCGTTTCATTGGCATATCTGTTCCACATATATTCATAGTTTCATCTTGTAATTCTTCAATCCTTTTGCGTTTGTTTGTTAATGATCGTTCGAGTTTTTGTTTTTGTTGTTGCCGAAATTGATCAACCTCTGTGAATAAAATCAACAAATGATTATCAAATCTCAAATTAGATCATATTTAACACTCACGATAATTGGATGTGGTTTGAACTAATTCGCTCGCGGTGTAAACAAATCGTTCACTAATTTCAATATTCTCTTTAAACCACTCGTCACCGTTTATGTGTTTTTGTAACACATCACTAAACAAATAAGATTGATTGGTCGTCTTTCCATCAATCAGACGTTTGTTGTTTCGATTGGGATTCAATGAAAGTTTATATTCTTGAATGTCAATACCAAATTCGACTAAATTAACTGCCACTTGAAGATCAACTGGACTGCCTTTGAGATATCCACTAATAAAGGCATCTTTTGCATCACGAAACCAATCGCCTTTAATCAGTATATTTTTCACTGTAAGACAATCGATTATCTTTAATCTAGACTGTTCGTCAAAAAATCTTGCAGGAATCATTTTGAACAAATCAGTCGATGTGCCCACAATAAATTGTCGTTTAAGAATGATAGATTTCCACATAGAAGGAAAAGATTTCGGATTCATGATAAGATTGTCGACCTCTGAAATACGCAACACATTACAACTGTCATAATTGAAGGCAGAAATAAAAGTTTTGTCAAACATCGATTCACTGATCAAAACTATTTTCACCACTCTTAAGAATCGTCTATGTCTGACAATATGATTGTCATTCAATCTCCACTCGCATGAGAATCTCTATCGGATTTAAAAGGAAATTCTCCTCTGATGACATTACAAAAAAAAGAATGGTTAGACGATTTCAAATGACTTCTCTTCAGTGTTGTTTAACTGTCAGATGACAATACAAATCTCTACCTTCTGTGGACCATTTGGTTGATGACGTGTATGTTGAGCTGGGACGTCCACGTCCTCTCTTCTTTTGTACACCTTGATCGTCGGAATCTGAAAATAGCACATGTCACTTCAAGAAACTCGCGTATACAACGTTGCACAATACTTGTTGGCGATACTTCCATAGTATTTGTAAGGTTATTGAAAAGGTTCACATTTGAGGATGATGGCTTATGTATTACACTTTGATCGTCTGCAGGAGAAAACAGAGAGATAAATTTTTTGTGTAAAGTTGAAGAATAAAACTCACTAATTGATGATGATTGATTCTTAATTCCATTGTTATCTGATTCATCAATCATCATACTCGAAACAAATTGTTCATTTTCATTAAACTGCTCACCCACCGCATCAGTTTGATTTTCATTTGAAACTAAAAAATGAAGAGATAAACAATAAATGATTATAATCAGCGGCAATAATCGCAAGCAAAGCTACGCTTTTTTATGTGAATACTCTATGCAGGAGATCAATTGCAGTATCATGTAATTACATTAATTATTTTCCATTAAAGTGCATTATCAACGTAGATTAGCGTTCCACCATACAATCGTATTTATCAGAACGTTCTTTCTATTATTCGAAGCAAGAAAAAGAAAACTACCTGAAGTTGATTCATCTGTAATAACAATTGATGAAGCTGCTGTTGCTCTAGGTGCCAATGTAGAAGAACGATGTTGTTGCAAAGAATCTATACAGTCAAAAATTGAAAAGAAGGAAACCATTCATTTTGTCAAATTCAGTTTATAAACAAATAAAACATTCTCATTCATTTACATTCCAGACATGATCCAGATGTATTGCCGTCACAAACGGAATTCGATTTGCTGTGTGATGTCAATACTTGCATATTGGAATCAGCCGTGGTTTCGTTCATTTCTTTCAATGCTGGAAATTGGCCTTCACTTTCTGTTGTACTATCAGCATTTGATGAAATCGGACTGATTGAAACTCCTTCAATATTTTGTTCAACTTGTCGATCTAAATCAGAGAAATATATAACATAATTATCATGCTTTCTTACCTGTTTTCGATTGTGCAGTAATTTCACTGTTGGTTTCAATATGATAGATAAAATCAATTTCATTTGTTGTATTCTTCGCGATGTTTGAAGAAGTGTTGTTTAACTCAGTCGTATTGATCTCTTGATTAGGTTCGTTCTGTTGATCCTTGCCAGGAACATGGCCACTTAAATATAAATTATCTATAAAAAGAAAAGAAGACAAACGACATGTGATAGAAATCGAGAATGAACGTTGCATGTAAGATTGAGCGAACCTTTATCTGGTATAATCTGACCGAGACGAACACGTTCATCTACCATTTTTCGAAATGATTCGAAACGACGATCTTCTTTATAATAATTGTGATAGTATTGTACAAATTGGTCATTGATTTTCAGGAATTGGACAGCTTCGTCGGTAAATTCGTTGTTTAATGGTAAACATTGATGTTCAAATGATTTTTCATAACGTAACATATCCATGTTTAATCTCTAAATGTAATGATAATTATTTCAATTATGATTAGTATTCTTCGATATTTTTCTTTAAGACATTTCTGGACTAGGTCCTTCCTCTTATCAGACCCAAATTTGAAAGTAGATGCAGACTTGAATTCATTATGGAACGAGATTAGAATGAATTCAGTTAGTCAAGTATTTACTGTATGTCATGGATGTATCAAAGAAATAAAACGTGGTAATATTTACTTCAAAAGCTTGTAGAATACGAGGATTGTTTTTAATTATTGACGGCAATTGTTTACAGAAAGATGAATGCTGTAAATCTTCTTTACCATTATGACTTCTTTTGATGAATTTTCCACCGATCAGCAACCCATCATCCATTAAAGCAGTCAAGACTTCATCTGGCTTCACATCAGAGGAGTGACAAAATTGTCCGGATCCTGCACCTTGCCGTTTGTTGGTCAAATACGTTCGAGTGAAAAAAACGACTGGAAAGTTCATTATTTTCGTCTTTGCTCTATCTAGTTTACAATCTTTTTCACATCTAAATGAGAACAATGTATGAAAATCCATCTTCATTATTGTGGAAACACATGTACTAACGTTTCAGTCGATTTTTTTCCTAGTCGTTGATTAATTACATCATTCAATGATTGGAGTGTAAGCAAATTTTCAACAACCAACATTTTACGTTGATATAAAGTAAAGCCGACGGTAACATCATAGGTATTCGACCAAATAATCCATTGCGAGTCGTTAATTTGTTGGCATTCAGTTAGCAGAAACGTTTTTATCGATTGTTCCATTGCATGCTGAAATGATGCATCGATCGAAGCCACATCGGATGTTGATCGATCCCCTTGTCTTTGGTCAATATACTTTAAGTTATTACTCATCAATCGAAATACAATACGAATGACTTTCATTGACCAAATGCATTTCGATAACATGCTTACTACTTTACGAAAGATTGGTTTCAAATGTTTTTCTGAAGAATTTGATGATTTCCACCAATCATTAATAAAGGTTGTTAACAGATTAAAAGAAGAAGCATCATCGTCGCCATAGTTATCTCCTCGAATATCATTGTCGGTCAAAGAAGTTGCATACGTGGGTGGTGCTGTGACATTTTGCTTTTCCAATTCTTTCATCAGACGTTCTTCATAATCAATACCTATAGATGAAAAGAGTTAAAAAGACATTTAGCAATAAAGCGAACGACTAACATATGGAAGATCGTGAAAAATACCTCAATGCTCAAAATGAATCGCAGTAAAGACTCAAAGATAAAACTCTGATTTTGAATATTGGAAATCGAGAAACAAGGGAAGACACTTACATTCCGAATTAATCAACATAACATCAGATTTATGTGCCATGTAACGAAATTGAAATTGGTTTTTAAAAAGATAAGCAACTGCATGAGAAACATGAGAAAATGAAGCAATATTTGTGAACGATTTTGATTTAATTTTTGGTAATTCATCAATAGCTGGGCACCATGTATAAAAGACACGTCCAAAGACACCATCCTGAACTCGAGCTTCATGAAAACGTTGAAGCATTGAAGTCAATTTCGTACCAGTACTCGCAACAAACATATTGAATCGTGCTACTGGTCTATTGATTTTAATTTGTGTAACGCCAGTTCCTCGGATAAAACCACCGCGAATACCATCGGACGCATCACAAAACAAACTTACACCTGAGGCTGTGTCAGGTTTACTTTGATCATAATAACCTAGTTTACCAAGTGCAACATCTCCATCCGAATGTAATAAGATGGTGTTGATTTTCGATAGATTTGCAAGCAATGCTACTTCTGTTGCATTTGAAACCATCAAAGAATATTCCGATGTTTGTGGTTTGTTTTTGTTTTTATCGATATGAACGCCACCATCATTAGTAACTTCTTCCTTGTTTGAATTTTGTTTCGAAGAGGAATATCGATCAGGAAATGAGTTAATGACGCTTTGTAAAGCTGCCGACACTTCATGACAAATTGAACTTTTATTGGATGCTAAAACACAAAGAACAATTGATTGTACAAAAACATATCACTCAGTAATTAACTTGCAACTTGATTTTGTATGGAAACTCAGCTGTCACTCGATTATCTATACGTCTTAGTGTATTGTCCAATATAAATAATAAACGAAATTTTCTTCTTTCAGGCATAGGATGTTTCCTCTATTTTCTACATAATTTTAGATAGACAACAAGAATACGCCTGTCTGATTAGATTTGATGAAAAACTAGACGTACCACTTTCACCTAATAAATGGTGATTTTGATTTAAAAAACCGATGCTTTTATTAACAGGATTATAATAATACGATTGATCAGATAATGCACCAACGATCGCACTCAAAGCAGCTAATGTCATTTCATAAGAATGACCATTACGTTGTTGCTCTTTTAAAAAACATAAGAGGTACCAATCATCTTTATGATCCAGGAAATCAATATCAAAAATTGGTAACGAATTTAATTGCTGAAAGTTGGAATCCAGAACCGATGCATAATCAATAGAATTCGCATAACTTGTCGACCGATTGCTTGCCATAGAATATCGTGAAATTATATTTTCAGATCTAAATAATGAGAAAAGGCAGTTTAACTCGAGAAGATATCCTGTCGAAAGAGCCTAGTTGTGATAAATGCGTACTGAATTGGTTAAAACGATGGTATTTATAGAGATAGGATAAAACAAAGAGATTTGAATTAAACAATGGAAATGACCTGGACAAACTTATTCCTGTTCTCCTGTATAGAACAGATGAATATCGTCGGACTATTCACTACGGCAATAGAAACAAAGAAGATGAATATAGAACGCACTGTAAAAATGTCTTCGTCTTAGAAAATAAATCTTTTTTCGCACTAGTATAACTAAATGATAAGCACAAAAAGAAAATTCCATTCAATACTGATTTTATTGAGAAAACTTTGAAAAACAATTTCGGTTTCAAAAAATAATTTCTTTAATGCATTGAAAATAAATCCAACATTTGACATGAATAAAGATGCCACTAACGACCAGTGTATCATTTATTTATCACCGGCAATATATCTTGGTGGATCTCATAATGATATCATGCACAAACGATAGACAAAAGAATAAATGGAACTGGATTTCTAGTTAAACCATCACCTTCACTATCGTGTGTATATGCATACGTATATATGTATAAAGGTAAATCATACAGAAAATGAATACATGATGGGTAAACACGATATGAGGAGTGCAAATTATTCAATAAAGGTTTTGATAACAGAAACAAAAGACTCAAAGTAATATAAACTTCACATTGCCGAATACGAAAAATCTTTCTTTTCTCGATTCCTAACAACAACTTTTATCCGGCCATATGCAAGTTTATTATGAAACGATTTCAAGTGGTAAGAAAATGTTATATATAAATGATCTCAATACACATCGACGATTATGCCATTCTGACGTCTTAGTATGTTTAAAATGCAAGTGATATTATCTTCAAATCAAATCTATCTGATTGTTAGGTATTGACATTTTGTAATCGAAACATCACTGTTGCATTTTATGATCCTTTTAAACGCTTCTCCATGAAACAGTGTCGCATATCTCGTTATGCTTTTAAATTAGTTGTTACAACAATCAAACAAACGAATGAAAATTTTAAACGGTCAATTTAGATATCAGTGACACGACGTTTTCTCCCCAAACATATTGAACTATCATCTGCATATATCATTTACCGTGAAACTGTATTGACAATATCGCACTAAAAGAGCGTGTGAAACGCAACCAATCATTAAACCCATGAAAATAAAAACATCTGAGATGTATTTTCATATATGGTTCAGCGACTACTGTTGCACATCCTTCTTTTCGGGACAAGGTACTCCACAAAATCCAACTTATAAAAAGATAAAAATATGATTATCGCAACATGACTATTTGAGTATTAATCTGTGAAAACTCGCTTTCATTTAACTCACCATGACCACAATGACCACAATGACCACATTGACCACAATGACCACAATGACCACATTGACCACAATGACCACAATGACCACATTGACCACATTGACCACAATGACCACATTGACCACAATGATACTATATTAACCGCGAAAGCACTAAAACCGGTGAGCTCTTATGTCACGGTGAGTTGACGAGGTGTGGATAAATCATATGTATATGTAGATGTATCAGTTGTGTGAGGTTGATAGGACAGATCATTTGTTTCAATTGTTCATATGATTTAAAAAATACGATTTTGTCGAGATATATGACTGAACTGGAATTTGCCACAAAATCAAATTCCCCATGAACTCTTTTTCACAAAACACGACCATAGATGAGCTGAAAAGGAATTTATTTATTGAAAACTGGTCGACAGACATGAATTAGTCTTCTTATTATGAACAATGTTCACCTTCGATATGTTTTTATATCAGTGTTGAACGATTCAATATCTTCTCTATCATTGCTGCCATACTAGGTCTCCAAGGTGGTTTGTCGATTGTCCTCAAATGGATCTGCCCGAAACTTATACAAATTGGATTTTGGATGCATAACAAGCGAAAGAATCCAGCGAACTCTATTGGTGCAACGGATTCAGTTCCAGATTCGTCTCATGTCAACTCCAATTCCGGCGAAAATAAGACAACACCAACGAATTCAATATACCAGTAATACGTTCTCTCTCCTACTTTACTATGAAAAACTTTTCTATTATATTTCATAGTCGATTGTTCATCAAAGTCACATTTACAATTATACTATTACTATGTATATCCGGAAGTTTTGTACTCTTTTCAGTACAATATATTCGACGAGGTAAAAATATTCACGAAAACAATCGTTAAACATTTCCTTACTAGATTCTTTGCCAACCACATCAATAGATATTAGTTCCAATTCAACAGTAATGCCAATGTCGTCGACTACATCAGGTGATTATAACACATATCTGTGACGATAAAGATATTACCCCCTGGGGTGATATCAATATATGATCATCTCTCCTAATCATGCGTATCCTCTTGTTCTTCTCTGTTTTCTTCTTTCCCTTTCTCTTTCTATATAAGCGTGTGTCTTATTGTGAAGTGGATACATTCTGGTCATGTAGAGTAGTCAATAAACATCGATACCGTGAGAAGCGGTCAGCTACTCAACCAGTTTGTCGTTACAATATCATCTTTTGATATTTTCTATTTCTTACTTTCAGAACCAATATGCCTCCCTAAATTTAATCGACTGTCAATGAATGTGATATGTCTAGGATCACTAAGAGATCTAGCTATTGTTGCTGATGTAAACAATGACAGTCGAGTCGATTTGATTTTAGTTTGCACAGACAGTCATACGATAAATGTACTCCTCAGCAATGGAGATGGCACATTTCAAACACCGATCGCCTCTTTATTTAAGCTTTTCGGAGTGATAGGCATCCACGTTGGTGATATAAATAATGATACCCGACTCGATCTGGTTTTAATGGTTTCAGTTAATAATACTGGGATGTTAAGTATCGTCTCTATATTCGGGAATAGTAATGGAACATTTCAAACACAACACAGGCAATCAATAAATACGAACCATTACATATCTCATTCTATTTTAGCTGATCTTAACCAGGATAATTAGCTGGATATTATACTGGCAGGTGTTCGAGAATATATTTATATATACTTTGGAGATGGTACTGGAAATTTTTCGTTACAATCGAATCTATTCACAGGAAGGAGAAGTAGCTCTGGAAAGATACTTCTTGCTAATTTTGATGGCGATAATCATCTTGATATTGCTGTAATGGATCGATATGCTGCTCATATTCATGTGTTTTTTGGAAGTAATCAAGGAAGTTTCCCTTTACACCAATGGTTCTTCACTTCAATAAACGTTGAACGTCGTAATATTGTACATGGTAACTTCCGCCGAGGTAATCAATCTGATATTGTATTTCTTCGCTCTTGGGCAAATACTATCTTCACGTCATATCGATACAGTAACGGTTCTTTTCATGCACGTGAACGGATTGTTTTAGAGTCAGAGTTATGGTTGGAATCAGCCGTTGTATCTGATTTAAATGGTGACAATTATCCAGACATCGTTGTTACCAGCCATTTTTCATATATGATCCGTAGTTTTCTTGGAGACGAAAATGGCAACTTTCGAGCACATACTATTTATTTGAATGAATTTGGCGGTGTTGAAGTTTGGACTGATGTAAAAGATTTTAACAACGATAATTGTCAAGATATAATCATTGTGACCGATAAACTTCAAACCATAGATATCTTCCTGAATACGTGTCATTGCTTTACTTGAGGCGTGAGGATGAAAACTTAATAGCGGATAATATTTTTCTTCTGCTGATAATCTGCTGTTTTTGTCAAGAAGTTGTATGGCTTTTATTAATACGGTGCGCTAGCTAGGATCCATCATTTTGCGTATTTGTGCGTACTTCATACATAAGTATAAATAACTGTTTTATCAGAAATTCCGCGCTTGACATAAAAAATTCTTAGGCGGCTTTTCCAGAAAAATACCTCTAAATCTATTTACTTCAGTGAAGAGACAAGCACAGCAAAAATGGTGAACAAAATTAGATTCAGATTTATCATCCACCACCACCGATTTTTTTCGATGGACTGTTGCAAGACAATCACTTGTATATCTTCGTCTAAGTCGTGTAGTCGTGAATGAAATGCAAGCATATAAAGAGTCATACAGATGGCCAAGTTGTTTTTTTTCTGATCTTTTCTACGTCAGATAGAGAACCATTTTTAACGGCGTACCCCATATCTTTATCGAATATTTCGTGTGCCTTTGAGCTCATCTACTATGGCGCTCTTTTGGCCTCACTCCTCCCCGACGAACATCTACCTTCAAGACCCATCACAAACGATGTTTGAACAAATTTTGAACATTGCCAAAAAAATGTTCTTTTGACCTTTGATCCTGACACAAACATACAGACACACAAACAAATTTTTTTCATAGGACCTTCCTTTCAGTCGAGGGAACTTTCAGGTTATGGGTGAAGGTGGAATGACCGGTGACGGCCAGGGTGTGAGGGTTGATAGGTTTCATCGTCCTTTCTTCATACATTACACATGAAACCATGGTGTCTACATAAAGTAGTGCTAAGAGCGTTGCGAACTATCGTGCCATCTGCATATCGGCGCAACGACAAAAGACATTTTTCAATGGGAGACATTTATCTGAAGAACATTTTTTCTAAGGTCTTTTTTCAAAGGACTATATATAAAGGACATTCTAGCATGTATTTGTTTTTATACTGTCAAAAGAATTCACATTTTCGTAATTATACTTCTACTGTCATGGTTAAAAAAACGATGTTTATGCAGTTCATAATGAAAAAAAGTATAAAAGCTATATTGGAAAACCGTACTGAAGTGTTTAATAAAATTTAATTTATCTTATTGTACCATTACTAAATGTTCCCGATCGAGGCTTTATTTCAGATCTTGAGCGACTACTACGTCCATTATGAACACGAACAGCGGTCCTATTATTTTGTGGATATTGTCTGATGCCAGATTCACGCGTATTCAAATGTTGATTATTTTCTGTAGAAGCTGCAAATGAAATACATGTTATCAGTAATATCATTCAATGCTCAGTTATTTTTACGAATCGAAATCATCTGTACTATTTACTCTTTTCAGTATTCTACCATTTTGCTATCACAAAGTACGTACGTAGAATCATGAAGACATTTAAGAAATGATAAAGTAGTCAGTTTTCCATTCATCTATCGCTATTACCTGGCCTTACAGTAAATTGACGCCGAGTAACAACAGGACGATTGTGCCCTTGTATGTGAACGGTGGGAACTTCATATTCTGTCCACTCAGTTAATACCCAAGGTCCTGATACAGAAGCATGCGTTATCTGCGCAGGTCTGTTGCCCATTGTATACACAATTGATCACTAGTTAATGAATGTACGAATACTTTAAAAATGCTATTTGTTCAATGTATATATATACTCTCCGAAAAGGAAGAGATGAAAATCGTTCGGGCTTTTTTCCAACTACCGCAAGGTATATCATTTTATGTGTCAACACTTTCGAGTTCCTAATGTGAAAAGGAAGAATGAATAAAAAGAAATCAGAAATCATTTGTGACTAATTATTTTCATGATTTTGATATGCCACACCTAATATGTTTTAACCTTTTGAATACCACTGTCTCCAGGCTAAAGACAAACAGAACAAGCCAATCATTTTTCGTTCTATCGTATCAAAGAGTAGACGTTTTGAATTACGAATTTCATTCGTCTAAAATATTTTATGGTATTTTTCTGAACGTCATGTTCAAGATAACTTTTGTTTGTCATGCCGGAACACAGCTTATAAATTTTTCAATCATTTCATCTGTTTAAATCTACGCAAAATAGACTTTTCAAAATGAATTTGGTCACATAAGATATTTTGAGTGATAACATGAGAAATAATGTTTTGTTCAAGATAGAATCGTCTTGGATTATCTAGTGTAAGTGAACGATTTTGGAGCTCTGTAAAGAAGACTTTTAGTGAACCTAAAAGCAGAAAACAAAGTTACATAAAATATTGTAGTGAAATTGTTGGTGGTACTGCTTTTCAATGTCCGGCAAAAAGACAAAATTATCGTAATCAATGTCCTTCAGGCAATAGATAAATAAACACAAATCAATTATTGGTTATGCAAAAAATATTTCATGTTACATTTTTTCCTTTCATTGATTATTTCCTTAACAAAAAAAAAACACTATTTAAGTTTGAGGCAATCAATAATTACTAAATTCACTTCCTACAGAGAATCTTATATGTCCATTTTTCACCTTATATTAGTAATAGCGTTTGATAAAGATGAATCAATGCATCAGAAACGTTTCTTTCACAATTATATCAAAAGAAAATGAATGCACGTAGGAATATGGAGATACGTACCGAACGATTCTTTTATGATAGGAAAGAACGAAAAAAATATTCAATCAAAAACGTATGGATATGTACTTGAATTATTCATAAGCGACTGATTGGGATTAAAATATTATTGTATATAGCATATAAATTTGACGTAGTAGACTTTGCATGTTAACAACAAAAATTTGTTATTTAATAAATTACAGTAATTGAAATATTCAGACATTAATACGATACGTATTTGTTTGTTGTGTATATTTTCTTTGAAAACAAAATCATACAGCCTATTTGATAATTTCCAACATACAGATATGCACGATTCATATACGTATATTTACATTTGTCACTTGGTACCGTAAAAATATGACGAGTAAATTAAAACTTCAAAGAACTTTATGGATCCGAATGTGAGTGTCACTGATAATATGAAAGATTCTCATACTGTATATGAAGAAGTATTTAAAAGTGAAATCTGTAAAATGATATCGATCATTTTGTGTTGTTATTTTTCACTGAGAAAGAGAATTGAAGTGATCGTGATTATACGTTTACTGTAATAAAAAAAAAAGTACAGGACGTAATGGAAAGTCGTATCAATATAAAGCAAGGCCACCGAATTCTCTTGGTGCACCATTATTAAATCTTCCCGGCCCAGGTTGTACTTCAGGCATTTAATGACGGCCATGTCTATTAACAGGAACCCTTATCACATTTCCTCCTCGAAAAGGTGACATATTGTATTTTGCATGTTGTTGTCTGATGCCAGGTCCACGTCTGTTCAAATACGGATTATATCCTGGAGAACCTTCAAACAAAATATATATTATTATTAGTAATACTATTCAAATATGGCTATTACCTCGCATCATCAAATTTTGATTTGAAGGAGCAACAGGACGATTATGACGTTGTGCAGGAACGACGGGAGCTACATATTCTGTCCACTGAGTTACTGCCCAAGGTTCTGATACAGAAGCATGGTTTATCCGCTCAGATCTGTTGCCCATTGTATACACAGTTGATCGCTAGCTAATGAATGTACGAATACTTTAAAAATGCTATTTGTCCAATGTATATATATATACTCTCCGAACAGGAAGAGATGAAAATCGTTCGGGTTTTTTCCAACTACCGCAAAATATATAATTTTGTGTTGCAATTTTTCGCTTCGCGTAATGCGAAAAGGAAGAATGGATAAAAATGAGGGATCATTTATGACTAATTATTTTCATGATTTTCATATACCGCACACCTGATATTTATCAAAAATTGAAAGCCAAGTTGGAAAATATATTGCAAGCATTTCTTTCTTAATATACGTTTCATTCCTCTAAAATGTTCTAATCTTATCGAGAGAACATATAGAAAAAATGTCATTTACACTACACAAGCACATTCGCATATAGCTCAATATCATACTAATATTGCAATTCTAATTGCACGTACTTGTATAAATTGCATTCAAAAAAATGTTGATATTTGTTGGTGAAAATGGACTGAACGTGATTCATAAGGAGACAAGGTACTGTATTTTGAGAAAATATTCAATGGAATCAGTTGAATTATCTGAAAACATTGTTTTTACAAAAATATCAAATATATGTAAAAGATTTGTCAGATTCTCGACTGAGACGTTGATTCGAGGGAAATTTTCCATGTTTACGATTAAATTTATGATTAAAGGGCTTTTTCAATGAAATGAAATCAACTTCGACTTAGAAATACTTTTTCCCAACTTTCTTCGTTTTGTTTTATCGACACCAGCAAATTCGAACAAATACTGTTAGGATATTTGTTATCTGGACATTTCCATGCTCTTTTCTTTCGTTCTTTCTTGTCGTCCTTTCTATATGACGTTTGACATACGTATAGATGGGACTTATCCTATATCTTGTTGTGTGTTGGTTTTTTCAGTACCTATCTACAGCGATAAAACAATCAACGGTAGGTGTTCCATTTATTTGATTCTTTATGACTGATTGTAATCATAGACACTCATCGCCTTGGATCAGATAATATTGGAGGCGAAGAAGCGCATCGTCTTACTGATGCATTAAAATTCAATCAAGTGGCGTCCAGATAGGTCAAATCTAGTCACAGATGTTTTTATTTTCTATTCATGTAAACACTTTCGACACTTAAGCTTCGTGGAAATCAAGTTGGTTCAATAGGCAAACAACATCTGGAAGATGTTAAACGAATTAGAAGAGTTTGTTCGTCATTTGATTTATTTCTATTGTACTCAACGATTTTGTTTAGACACCAATAGAATTCGATTTCAATAGTATGGCGATTGCAATAGAGAACGAACGTGTGCTGAGGAATACAGCATATCTTCGATAGATGCGACTCAACTCCTATGTCCACAAGACTCATGGAGTTTTTCATGGCATTGCTCTTGTGCATCAAAAAGATTCGATATTTGTGAAAAATGTGCGAATGAATAGAGCAGAGGTGCAGAATCTTCCACGCACGCGCCTATACGAACAAGGAGAGTTTTTGAAAAACTATATGTTGCTCCGAAAAACTGCCACGTTGACGAATTTCTTGGATGAAGGTGGGTGTGGGAACCAAGGGAGGGAAGAGAACACCCACCCTCAAGATCTAACTTTAGTTCTGAGTAAGGGTACTGTAATGATTTTGATAGAGAGATGTGTGTGCTAAAGATTCCACGCCGTTGTTCATTTATTTCGCTCCAGAATTACATGGTTCTTTGACACAATGTACGCGTATGTAATTGTTCACCCAAGAGTAAGAAAGGAAAGATGGAGTCAAAGTACTGTGAAATGAATCCAACAAGAATAATCAAAAGGATAAAAGTCATACATACAACGCATACAAACGAGCGTGTTACAAAAAAAGAACAACATGCTGTTGTTTAAACTAGTTTTCTTGACGTTTGAGTCAAAATGTATTGAGAAAAAACTATCGATGATCCAAATCAAATAATAAAAACCATTTTCAAAATTGTTGAAAAATGTTCATTAATACAAAAATCAATACTGCGTAGTTATTCAAATATGAACTTCACTAGTAAAAGATATTGAATAAATTGATGTTTTCGAATAGAAACAAAACAACAGTTGTTTTTTATCCACTTTATCCGTAATGTTGCCAACAAAGTAGAACTCATTTTTTTAAAAGTTTTCAACAGAATTTGATTAAGAAATTGGTTTAACCAAAAACGATTATCATATCCAAAGCTTTTGTACTTCGTAATATGAGACATAAAAAGTAAAAAGGACGTAAACATGATTTCTAGAATCGATGTGAAGCTAGCACCACGTAACTAAGAATTTTATCAAAATGAATTCCCGTCCGTGAAAATTAGCCTATTCGATTCAGAATTTTTCGTTCAAATCAAGCCTGCCCTGTTGTAAATTAAGGTAGACTCGTTCCTACTCAGGCCTAATGGCTCCGCCGCCTATGATAATTAATAGTCATAGAAGCAAAAGCAAGTGTTAGATATTTTCAGCTGTCATGATATTTTACTGAAAGGGAAGCAAGCATTCACTTTAATTCTATATCAACTGGAATAGAACAAATATTTATGAACATTCGATAAACTGACTCTTTATTAAAGCTTTTCTCGCAAAAGAAAACATTCAAAATCTGAGTGAGACTCCAAACATTGCGCGTTTTTCTCAGCTTATAAATACAAAATCGACGTCGTTAATCATAATAATAATAATACCCGTCTAAAATGTTTGCCTATGAAACTAGTGTAGAAACAGCGAGAAAACATTCAAAAAAAAGAATATAAAAGAACAAGGTATTTTTTATACATCATTTGCAGTTTAAATTGGCAAGATGAAATAATGGTTTTTAATAGTATTGTTTTTTTCTCGATTGCATTCAGTTTGGTGAAGGGTACACCTCAACTGACTCTATATTGGACAGATTTAATGTATGATCTTACAAGTGGAATTGTTTCTGAACATGATTGTCTTTATATTGCTGCTAGTTCATATCGAAGCGAAACTGATTTTAATCAAATCATTCCGTATTGTTTGAGCGAATGGCCATCACAATGGCATATCGAAGAAAATAAGCTCGATCAGAAATTAACTTTTTCTTACCTTCGTCAACACAATATTACTAGCCAACAGTTATATGTTTGGTCAGCACCAATTGACATAATCGAGCGTTATCAACGATATTTATCTCAATCCGACTCGTCGTTAGAATCACAAGTATTCTATAACTGCACGTCGCCAACATTCGGTCCATTCTGTCAGTATTCATTGGATATTCATGGCATTCGTCATTCATCATTACATGAAATTATTTATGATTTCTATCAAGAAGGTTATAATCCCGAAACACTGACATGTTATACACATCTAAAGTGTGATCGTGGTTCAGTCATCGCATGTCTCGATTGGACTGAAATTTGTGATGGGTACATAGATTGTTTAAATGGTGGCGTCGACGAAGAAGATTGTTGGCAAATTGGAATGAATGAATGTAGAAATGACGAATATCGATGTTATAACGGTCAATGCATTCATATGATATTTGCTCATGATGGCCGAGATACTTATGAATGTCTCGATGCTTCTGATGAATATTCTGATACAAGTATGACTCAACTTTGGTCATCTGTTGAGCCAACATTATCTAAAGAAGATGCTCAATGTAGTACAAGAAATGCTCTATTTAGTATTAGTCTTACAAGTTCATGTGTAGAAAAACGTCATATTCTTTTAAAGAAAATCATTTTTTCTGACATACCAAAATCACTCTCTGAACTTTGTTGGTTAGCATTTAAATGTGAAATTGGAATTCTCAATCAAATCGATTTAATATGTAATCAATTATGTTCGAATCGAACATGCAAACAAATAATTAATGAAACTTGTCCTGATGTATTCTTCATACCAAATCGAACATTTATTTTTGGTCATATTTTCTTTGGTTATCAAAAATCGAATATCATCAATACGAATTATCAATATCAACCCCAATACATATGTTACGATGATCGATTATGCAATGGTTTCTATATTAATGCATCTTTATTGCAGTTCAATGGTACAATTTGTCGACGTCCTGAGGATTTTCCTGTGGAACTTCCTTTGATAGGAAATACGGACTGGATAGACACTTATTTGAAATTTATCTATCAATCTCTTTTTCAATGCAATACAGTAATCCATCATCATGTTACTCCATGTAATAGTCCTGATATGTATAAATGTCAAAACTCATCGAAATGTATTTCCAGACATCAACTTTGTGATTATGTCAATGATTGTGATTACAAAGATGATGAACGATGTTTGTTAATCAATGGTACTTGTTCGACGTTGGAATCCTACAATCTGTTCAAATGTACGATGATAAATCGATGTATTTCACCAAAAAAAGTCGGAAATCAATTCTGTGACTGTGAATTAGATGAATATAATATATGCGCTGATGAATATGAACTTTCTATTTTTGCTCAAATAAGAAATTACATTTCATTTCCAACTATTTGTGATGGTTTTACTGAATTGGCACCAGTTCTCATTGATGGCCGGAATGAAACCGATGAAACAGAATGTGATTATTGGCAATGTAACAATACTTATACACGATGTAACGGATTTTGGAATTGTTTCGATGGAGCTGATGAAGTCGATTGTGATTCATCATCGTTATTACAATGTTCTCAACATGAACATATATGTGTATCACCGATAACTTATCAACTCATGTGTTTACCACTTGCACAAGCCAATGATGGAAAAATTGATTGTGTTGGAGCTACGGATGAACCGAGACTTTGTCGCGCAAGTAATCATCAATTTAAAGATGAGAATTTCTATTGTCGAAACACTACTAATCAAACTTGTACAACATTTAATGATATTTGTTATCGAGACGAAACGTGTATACATGGAAGTAATGTTTTATTATGTAATCATACTAGAAATATCACTAAGTCGCATCCGATTTGTCACAAAAGCCACGCTTCAAACCATACTAATGTTCAGCGTTTTCTTTGTCAACGGCCTAGAGATAATATGAAAGAAGTAATCATTTACTTTTCCATGGATCAAATGATGTCACCTATCGAAAATCTAATCCTTAATTATCAAGAAATACCTTTTGTCTCCATTTCACCAGAGATTCTACATGAACAACGCTGTCATCGTGGTTTGCCTTTACGAGTTTGGTTGAATAAAAATGAAAATTTCACAATCGCCAAGTGTCTTTGTCCACCAAGTTTCTATGGTGATAAATGTCAGTATCAAAATCAACGAATTGGTCTTACTTTAATATTTCAAACATTTTCTAATTCAAGACAAGTATTATTCGCAATTGCTATTTTACTTATCGATAATAGTGATGAAAGAATTATTCATTCCCACCAACAACTTCTCTATCGTTATACTCATCATTGTGAAACGAAATTTAATTTCTATTTGGTTTATTCAACACGACCGAAACTTTCCACACGAAATTATTCTATTCATATTGATATCTATGAGAAATTATCGTTTATATATCGTGGAAGTTTATTAATTCCAATAGAATATTCATTTCTACCTGTATATCGTGTCTCCATGCAAATTACTATACCAAGATCGGAAAGAATCATCGATACTTGTACTGATCAACAATGTATTCATGGAAGATGTATTCAATATTTTAATGATGAAAATCATCGTAGTTTCTGTCAATGTAATCGAGGATGGTCTGGAAAGTTTTGCACAATTCGACATATATGTACATGTGCTGATGATTCGTTATGTATTGGTATTTCAGCAAACAATCGATCGATTTGTATTTGTCCATTGAATAAATGGGGATCACAATGTTTTCTCCATAGTGAACTTTGTCAAAAGGGTAAAAATAATGTTTGTCAAAATGGCGGTCAATGTGTTCTCATTAATGAAAATCTAATCGCTAACAAACAGTTTATTTGTATCTGTCCGAAAGGTTTCAGTGGAAGAACATGTGAAATTATAGACAACAAACTGATTATTACATTTCATAAGGATATTATTCTATCGTCAACATTACTTTTTCATTTCATTCGAGTGCACCGTAATGCTCCACCCGAAAATGGTTCAACATTTAAAACTGTTTCATTCAATGAACGATCATTTACAGTTTATTGGTCACATGACTTTCATATAGTTTTCGTTGAATTTCTCCATAATCAATTTTATTTAGTAGTCAAACAACAAAAACATAATCAATCATCAGTTCTTACAAGATTAATCTATCCATCAGATCGATGTGCACATATAAGTGAAATATTTAATGAAACAATTCTTAATTTACATCTTCTTCGTCGTATTAAATATTATCATTTACCATGTCAAAAACGTTCACTACTCTTGAAATGCTTCTATGATAATACACATTTTTGTCTCTGTGATGATTTCAATGATCATCATCGTTTAGCCAATTGCTTCGAATTCAATTATGAAATTCAACATGATTGTTTTGGACAAAATAGTTGTGAAAATGAAGGTAAATGTTTACAAGATCGGCTTAGATGTCCGAAAACATCGATATGTATTTGTCCAAAATGTTTTTATGGAACACAATGTCAGTTTTCTTCAATTTTATTTGGTCTGTCACTCGATGCTATTCTAGGATATTCTATTCAACCACACGTCAAGATAGAACATCAACCGTCGACTGTTCAAATAAGCGCTGCATTAACCATTATTATAACTGTGTTAGGATTTACAAATGGTATTTTATCATTAATTACATTCACGAGTAAAGAAACACAAAAAATAGGATCTGGTCTTTATCTACTTGTTTTATCCATTCTTACTCTATTTACAATGATAATATTTACAGTGAAATTTTCGATACTCTTCATTGCTCAACAAACATATATGACGAATCGATTGTTTTTATCTTCTCAATGTATAGCGATAGATTTTCTACTACGAATTGGTATTCATATGGATCAATGGTTAAATGCTTGTGTAGCTATGGAACGAACAATGACTACTATACAAGAAAGTAGATTTAAAAGAGAAAAAAGTAAACAAATGGCTAAATATATGATAGGTTCTCTTTTTCTGTTGGTGATTAGTACAACAATTCATGATCCTTTCTATCGACGTTTGATAGATGATAGTAATGATGAAAATGAAAAACATCGTATATGGTGTGTTGTTACTTATCCAACCAATGTACGAATGTATAGTTCAATGATTAATATTTTTCATTTTATTACACCGTTTCTGATAAATTTGTTCTCAACAATGATTATGATTAGAATACTGGTTCGACGGCGAGCACGTCTTCGACCTCATGAAACTTATCAAAGATTACTATCGGAACAATTTCGACAACATCTTCATTTACTTCTAGCTCCTCTTCTGTTAATTATTCTTGCTATACCACGTCTCATTATATCTTTTGTATGGGGCTGTATGGAATCAAACAACGATTCGTGGATATATCTTATTGGTTATTTTATTTCTTTCATTCCACCGATAATTACGTTCATCGTCTTCGTACTACCGTCAAATCTGTACAAAAGAGAATTTTACAAACATATTCAACATTATCGATTGAAGATAAGAAATCGAATACAACCCATTGTATGAACATCACTTCAGTATAAATCACAATTAATACATACGTAATTAAATAATAAAAACGATTGTGAAAATCTTGAGAGTGTGGGTGGGGTGAAAAATTTTTATGATTAGAACCGATAGAGCTCATCATGTTGTACTTGGAACCAGTGTTGGTTCGATTGGAACGTACGCTGAAACGAATTGGCTCAAGAAAATGTTCAATCCTGTCCGAAAGTATCTTACGTCATTTCTAGATCAATCTGGACAATATGATCCTATTGACATTGGAAATAACATGAAAATTTCCAGCGTACGTATACGTATGGAGCACGCTATAGGTCGAATGCATATATTTCGTATTTTGGCAACTTTTCTTTCTTATCAATTGTTCTCTAATAGAAATCAAATTGTTTTTGTTCGCGCTTTTTCATGTATAGAGACAAAAATGAAAAGCTTGATATACAATCATAGATTAATATTCAAAAACTAATCTAAACGAAATCTTCATCATATTCTGAGCTCGATTGTCAATGGGGAACAAGCGGACTTATATATTTCCGAAGTACAAAAGTCCCATGAAGTCATGAGAAGTATGGAAGAATTGTTTATATATATATTAATTTGGTTGCATATTTCTGTATATTTATTTATGAAGAAAATGGAAATAACGAAACAAATTAACTCGAAATTTAATAAAGTTTTTTACGGAAAAAAACTATTTTCTTTTTACACATGTAACATTTGAAGAATGTGAATTTATAACTTGAAAATTTATTGATTAACCATAACAATATGAAATGGGAAAGTTGAATTCAACTATACTTAATTGATTATTCGTATCCACATCGGTTTTATTGTATAACAAATATAACTAATACTTAGCCTATGTATCATTCAGACATAAATTAAACACGTTTGGATCTGTTTAATATTTCAAATAGTACTATATAGCTGCGTCTAGACGCGTTTCATAAAAATTTCTGTGATCATTGGACTCAAATTCGTTTCATACTTAGATGATCTTTTGTAATGAAAGATCTCGAAATGTCTTACTGATGCAAAACGAAAGTTATAAGCCTGAAAAATATTTTCTCAGTTTCAATATATTTGAAAACTGTTATGGACAGAATGTGATCTATAAGAATTTTCTGTTTAATTGTATGCATTTAAATCGAAAATTGAGAAAAATAATACGAAACTTTTCACACATACTTTCATTAAGATATCTAGATCTTCTAGGAGCAACTTTTCTATATGAACATCATCACTTCTTATTATGGATATTGATGTCTTTTACAGTATAGAATCTGTTAGCTTTATCTGGATTTAAATACTTTTTGAATGAAAACTATCAGTTTATATAAAAAGAACGATGAAAGACGAGTTCATCTTAACATGATCAATTCATTATCCCGGATAAACATGGTAGAAGAGAATCTGTAATACTTATCTTATCAATGAATGGCTTTAAAAGTTTTTCATTTTTTTTCTTCTTACTTAACTATAAGAATTAGAAAATAAAGAATTTATTCATTTTATTATCTTTAGAGAAATATTCATCTATTGTTTTCCCTCCTGAAATGAACAAGATATTTAATATAGTTATCTTTAACTGTAATTATTTGTCTTAAAGGTTGACTCAGTTTTGAGAGAAGTATCAGTCTTTTCTATTTTATCAAGATTAAAAGGTTTTAGTTAATGGGAGATAGTGAAGAAAGAGTATCCGAAATTTTGATCTGCCTTCGTATTAACGAAATTGAAATAATTATTTTATATGATTGAATTATCTGACTTGTTTGATGATGCTCCTATTCTCAAAAGTTACACATTCCTGCACTGTCTTAGGAATCGGAATACCTAAAACGACTGATGCCGGTAACCATAAAAAGTTTCTGCATCTTATGATAAGATCAAGCGTAAATAATTTGCTTCCTGTTTACATGTTTATATGTCCTAGTCTTGTTCGTCGCATATATCAAAACTAATTTGTTAAGCCATAATATTTATTCTGTACTAGACTTCTTGGGTAGAGATGTCTATTGCAAAGTACCGATGATGATATAAGTCAAATCTACGAATACAAAATAATATTTTTAGAACAACAGAGAAGACAAACGCATCTAGATACAAAACATTTTTTGTAATATATTAACGACCTCACCATTCTTAATTATTAAATACGACATATACAGACGCTAAGACACAGTACACGTTTAACCCATTATATCAATTTTAATGATTGGTTCGAATGCTACTTCGTATTGTCTAGTGTGCGTTGTGCAGTGAAGCATGTATAGAAGGATATAAATTTAAGAGATACTGATAGAAACACTATTAAATAACAAGTATCCAGCGAATATGTTTTTTTCTTTATTAATCTCCTTTACCTTATCGTTCGTTAATAAAAGCGAACAATTTTGTTGACTATTTGTTTTCTTTTATTTTTATTCGATAAATCCATGAAGATTTAGGATCTTTAATTCCTAGCGAAGAAATCTGAAAATGTATTCAATTGAGACTTTAATGGAGTTTTTTTCCCTACTCTTCAATATTCAAACATATCTGAAATTCAATACCGTTGTTTTAGTCGTAAATGTTAGATATCGATCAATACAAAAAAAACAGTTCGAAATTGGATAAGCACCCATCTGCTATAACACATTCGAAGAATCAATCAAACAAGTAAAAACTATTATTTTATAATTTTCAAATGTATGGCATGAGTTTTTCTCGATTTATAACAGAAACTCTCTTCTTTTGAAAGTATGGCAATCATTTAATGTTTATCTTACCTTTTGTTTATTTACAATCGTTACGGTCATTGTCGGTATACTAACAGTTTATTATACTGCATCAAAAGGACAATGTGAGTTCACTCTGTTTATGAATAAAAAAAAATCTTTTAATCATAATTTCATCAACAACATCAAAATTTTCTTTCTGATTCTTAGCTTGGACATGTGAATCGATGTTTGAAACAATAAATCAAATACAAACGAATATGGATTCTAATCCAAATTTTGTGGTCATAGGTGATTTAAATCATGACAATAATTTGGATCTGATAGTAATCACAAGCGGATATAATGGAATAACTGTCTATCTTGGATATGGTAATGCATCTTTTGAAAAAAGCACAACATATTCAACAGGCTATCGTTCTTTACCAAAATCGATGACGATTGCTGATTTTAACAATGATCGAAATTTGGATGTTGCTGTAGCAAATTATGGTACAAATAATATTGGTATTTTTCTTGGATATGGAAATGGAAGTTTCATGCATCAGAAAACCTATACAGCAGGTTCATCTCGTCCACTTTCAATTGTTACCGGTGATATGAATAATGATGATCAATCGGACTTAATCGTTGCTAATTACGGTACACATAGTATAGGAGTATTTCTTGGATTTGGAGATGGATCATTCGGCAAACAAAGGCTTTTTTCAACGGATTATGATTCATTTCCACAATCAATCTGTATAGGTGATTTTAATGATGATCAGAATTTGGATATAGCTGTTGCCAATTATGGTACAGACAATGTCGGTATTTTTTTTGGTTATGGAAATGGATCATTTGAAAAACAAATGAGTTTTTCTACAAATGCTCAATCTCATCCATATTCACTTGCTGTTGGTGACTTTAATAATGATCATTACTTAGATATCGCTGTTGCTAATTATGGTACAAACAATATTGGATTACTTTTTGGATATGGAAATGGAACATTTTCAAAACAAAAAACATTTTCAACAGGCACAAATTCTGGTTCATTCTCTATTGTTACTATTGATTTGAATAATGATAATATATTGGATATCGTTATTAATAATTATAAACAAAATAGTATAAGTGTATTTCTTGGTGATATTAGTGGAAACTTTTCAAATCAAATGACATATCCAACTAAAACAGGACCATGTTCATTGGCACTTGCTGATTTTAATAACGATAATCGATTAGATCTTATTGTAGTTACAAATGGTACTGGGTTTTTAAACATATTTCTTGGATATTATCCTGTTGCTTTTCAAACGAAATATTTTTCTGTATCCTCACGACTGTTCAATCCAACTGTTGTAATTTCTGCTGATCTTAATAATGACAATAAATCTGATATTGTCATCGGTAATTCTCTAGAATTTGAAATACTTATCTATCTCGGATATGGTAACGGAACATTCGGACTGAAAGCGAAATATTTTGCAGGGATGGGATCTCTTTCTTATTCAATTGCTGTTGGTGATTTAAATCACGACAATTATCAAGATATTGTTGTTGCTAATTCTCTTGCGTCTAATATAGTCATATTTCTTGGATTTGGTGATGGAACATTTACAATCTCTAATAATTATACAACTGGCATTGGTTCAGTACCGTATTCTGTCGTACTTACTGATTTAAATAATGACAATCGATTAGATATTATTGTTTCCAATTCTAATCTTGATAACATAGGTATTTTCTTTGCTCTCGGGAACGGAACATTTGGAGATCAAAAGACATACTCCACTGGGAATGGCACTCGTCCACAAGCTGTAATTGTCGATGATTTTAATAATGATAATATACTAGATATTGTTGTTGCTAACTATGCTTCTAGCAGTTTGGGCATTTTCCTTGGTTTAGGAAATGGAACTTATCTAGCACAAAGAAAATATACAACTGGAATTAATCCAAATTCTATTGCATCTGGTTATTTTAATAATGATGCTTGGAAAGATATTGTCGTTGCTTGTCCCTATGATCGGATTGTTCAAATATTTTTTGGACAAAAGGATGGATCTTTTGTGAGTAAATCGATCTATGAAGTTCCACCATTAACGTACGATAAGCCGCAATATATTGTTACTGGAGACTTTAATAATGACAAAGCACTTGACGTAGCGTTTACTACTCTTGCTGGCCTTGTCTATGTAATTATTGGAAACAATAATGGATCTTTTCAACAGAATCCAAAACCGGTATCTAAAGTAAGCAAAGCGCCAACTACAATGCCGTTCACTACTGATGATTTCAATAATGATAATCTTTTGGATCTTGTTGTTGTAAGTTATTCTAGTTTTCAAATCGGTGTAGTTCTTTCACATGATTATGGATATTTTACTAATTATGAATTGTATTCAACTGGTTCGGCTACTTCGCCATTTTCCCTTCTTACAAATGATTTCAATAACGATACTTATTTGGATATTGCTGTAGCTAATTCCGGATCTGATAATATTGAAATTTTGTTTGGAGATGGTAATGTAACTTTCAGAAATAAGACAACTTATTCAACAGGATCTGGATCTCAACCACATTCAGTAATAACTGACGATTTTAACAATGATAAACAAATGGATATTGTTGTTGTCAATTCAGGCAGCGATAATATTTGCATTCTCTTCGGTTATGCTAATGGATCATTTGGTAATCAAAAGACATTTTCAACGGGTTCTTATTCTAATCCACAATCTACTGCTGCTGGTGATTTCAACTATGATAATTGGTTAGATTTAGTAGTTGCTAATAGTGGTACAGATAATATTGCACTTTTTCTTACGTATGATTCAGCACCTTTCTTGAACGAAAATATTTATACATCGATGTTTAATCTAACACCAAATTCAGTAGCTATGAGTGATTTTAATAAAGATAATCAACTCGATATTGTTACTGCGAATTATCAAGACAATATAGGAATATTTTTCGGCTATGGAAATGGAAGTTTTTCACATCCCGTAATCTATTCGACGGGTTTTGATTCAAATCCGCAATTTGTAGGTGTTGCAGATTTGAATAATGATAACCAAGTAGATATCATAGTGGCTAATACTTTTACCAATAATATTGGAATCTTTTTTGGATATAAAAATGGAACTTTTTCGAATCAAACAAGTTATTCGACTGATGAATGTATTGGTCCCTTTTCATTTGTTGTCAATGACTTTAATAATGATACTCGATTAGATATTAGTGTACTTACTTATACTACGGGTTGTATTTATACTTTCTTTGGAAATGGTGATGGAACATTTCCTACTTCGAATTATATATCAATTGATTCTCAATCAAAATCGATTTCTTCTGGAGATTTCAATAATGATCATTATTTAGATTTTGTTATTGCTAATTTTAATAAAGGGACCATTGATTTATATTTTGGATATGGTAATGGAACATTCACGAAAAGAGACAATGGCTATGATGTTAACGATAACCCACGTTACATCGCTGTTGGAGACTTAAATAACGATACTTGGCTAGACGTTGCCTTCGCTGCAGGTAGTTATATTACAAATCATGTAGGTATATTATTTGGATCTGCTTTTGGAAATCTATCTTCTCTACAGAGATATTATACTGGCTCAGACTCAGAAGTCTATTCTGTCATTATTGTTGACCTTAATAACGACAATCGACTAGATATAGTCTTTAGTACAGTTGGTAGAAGAAGCGTTACAGTCTGGCCACTTCCCTCTTTACTTGGATACAATAGTATAGGCATATTTGTTGGAAAAGGAGATGGAAGTTTTCTAGATCAAACGATGTACTCAACGGGTTCTTTTTCTGGTCCATTTTCAGCTGTTGTTGGAGATTTTAATAATGATAAACGACTAGATGTAGTAGTCACTGACTTTATACAGAAAAATATATGCATACTTTTCGGATATCAATATGTCACTTTCGAAGCGATGGCAACTTATTCAACTGGGGAGAATTCTACTCCACGATCTGTTACTGTTGCAAATCTTAATAATGATAAACTATTAGATATTGTTGTAGCAAATTCTGCTATTGATAACATCTGTTTATTTTATGGATATAGAAATGGATCATTTATCAAAGGTGAAGTCTATTCAACTGGTTCCAATTCAAAACCATATTCGGTAGCCATCGGTGATTTTAATGATGATAATCAATCAGATATTGTGGTTGCTAATTATAATTCAGACAATATCATGATTTTTGTTAGACAATTGGATGGAACATTTGTAGTTAGTGGCATCTATTCTACTGGTGATAGTTCAGCTCCATATTCGATCATTGTTGCCTATTTAAATGAAGATAAATGGTTGGATATTGCTGTTGCTAATTATGGTGCAAATTATGTTGTAGTTTTTCTTGGACAAGTCAACGGAACTTTCATTAATAAAAAATACAGTTTAGATTTTGGCTCACGTCCAACTTCTATCATCGTGGGTGATTTCAATCGTGATACATTGTTAGACATTGCTACTACTAACTATGGAACAAGCAGTATAGGATTTCTTATGCGAGTTTGTTGAAGACTATTCTTTTTTTTTAATTTGTCTATTTGGATGAGTAGTGTAGAAATCGTTAACTCGATTCGAGTATTAAACATCTTCTTCGAGTTTGAAGTTATAAGTTAGTTAAGGTTACATTTGAAATCTTTGCAGGCAGATGCTGCTGCAGGACGGTTTCGCGGCGGATGAGCGAGAGACTTCGTGTTGTTTCTGCGTGCTGTAGCCTACACCACCCACTGTGCCATCGTCGCTTAGTTTCGTAGCTTAGAATATCCTTTCGTACGTCGCACTTTTTTGTATTTCCTGGAGCGCCATGCCGTATGCGCTCGGCTTGCTCTGTAGTCTATGGTACTTCGTCGCCGTGTCACTCGGCTGCGTCGCCGGGAATGTTCTCCGCTCACTGTTACGTGTACGCTGGAACACCCTCACCCTATTCCACGACCCAAAAGCAATGCACGAGCATCGATCAATCAAAATTTTAAAACTCGAATAGTTGAAAGTTTAATGCTCGAACTTTGTTTTCGAGCTATACATGTATGCTAATCTTCGCCCCCACCAACTCTTCTCTGGGTTTTTTCCTCTTTTATATTAAATCTTTGTCCAATAAACGGCAATCTTCACATAAGTGTATGTTATTCTCCAACATGACCTCGTTAGTAAGAAAGGAAAGAAATATATATATGTATACGATATCAGAAAGAGAGAGACGAGAACACGTGGTGCGATTATTTGCTGACATATATGTGCATTTCTTGGTAGAAACAGAATGGGATCAGACGCAAATAACGATTCGTTCTATCTGCCCGACAAATGGCGTCCGTTTTTTAGTCGCAACGATGTGAATCTGGAATCGTATCAATTACTATGGACAGACATCAAACTTTCCGAGCTTGAAGATGAAGAAGAGATCTTCTCTACTCTTACAAACTTTCGTCAACTTGTTAATTATACAAAAGCGTTTGATAGTTGGAGAATCTGCTTGAAATACATTGAAGAACACTAAAGTACTTTTACATTTCTCGTCTGTTCGGCTCTTTACGCAAACGATATTATTCCTAAATTATGGCCATTGAGGACGACCAATGTCTGGAAAGTGTATATCTATTATAAAAATGAAAGATTTGATATAAAAAAACTTGACTTCATCGACAAAGACCGGGTCAGTAGTCGAAAAAATTCTTACTTGAAATTGTAAGTTTTCAATCTATTTTTTCAGAAAACTTGTTCTGTACATACTGAACTTTGCAATCTTCTGGACAAGATAAAGACCGATATCCGCGAATATTTCCAACACGAAAAAGCTGGTATATTTAGCGTTCTCAATCCTGCACTTCAAGTCAGTATCAACGATGAATTTGAGTTGTAGTGGTATAATATCATCAAAGTATTAATTAGTTTACCGTATCCTGAAAATTATCATCATCGACTAGTGATGGAATTTAAGAAACATGGTTTTAAAGATGAAATTATCGATCAATTCATGGAAGACTTTCCTTCTAAAAGGAATGCTGCTTGGTGGTATTCTCGATCCGTTACATTCTACGACATTCTGAATCGAGCGTTCCGACAGCGAAACATCAGAGTACTTCTGTTATTCGGATCTTTTCTTCAAAACTTACATCATAAACTAAGGGAACGACAACAACAACTATCAGGCACCGCCAAGCCTGTTGTCACAGTCCATCGTGGTCAAGTTTTATCTTACAGAGATCTCGAAAAATTAATAGTTGGCTGTTCGGTTCGAAGTAACGCTTTCTTCTCTACGTCAGCTGCTCGCCTCACAGCTAATAAATTTCTAGCGACTACGGCAGATGCGGAAGATCTCCGTCGTGTGATATTTTCAATCGAAATAGATTATCGAGATCAAACCGCAGTCTTTGCAAACATTGCAAAATTTAGTTACTATCCCAGAGAAAAAGAAACTTTATTTATGGCGAACACAAGATTTGTTATTCACAGTCGACAAGAGAAAGATGCTTCACGTGACTCACCATCGTGCTGGTTAATAGAGCTAAAACTGCAGTCAGACAGCGATATACTACGAGACAGACAATTGGAAACTGAATCAAAAAGGAAAACTGTGAAGAATTGCTTGAACGCACTCAGCGATATGTCAGAGATGATTGCTTCATTCGAAGATGCCGTCGTCTTTGATATTCTAATGGAAATTTATCCAGAAGAAGCCAAATGGATTCAGGCTATGAAATTTTACGCTCTTGCTGAACTCGAAGCTCAGTGTTGCGATGATCCAAGAAACAAGAAATACGATTACTCATCAGCACTCTCCTATTATGAGCAGGCTCTCGCAATTTGGAGAGAGCAACTTGACAATGACGATGATCTGAACTGTTCATTTGATATTGCTGAAAATTACTTTGCTATAGCACAACTCTACGAATGCGGACCACCAGATTTATCTAATCTTTCAATTGGTTATTTAGTGGACGCCGTCAGCTCCTATGAACTCGCTCTGGAGAAATGCTCTACAAAGGATTACGAAGCAATAGAAATTGTGTTTAAACTATGTGGCATTTGTCGAGATTTAGCCAAAATTGATTCGGAAAAATATGGTTTAAAGTCAATCGCATATCAACAACGTTGGATAGAATTATTAACACAGCGCACAATTCCACCGAAACCAAAAAGTTTGGCAGGACACTATGAAGATTTGGCAGAAAGATACGCAACAATTCAGCATTACGATGATGTACTGATTCATTATAAAAGAGCGCTCGAAGTTTATTTATCGAACAGTGTCGAAGAAGATTTGTTCCAACGTATGATAGATGTTTACAAAAAGATTGCCATCGTATATACACATCACAAAGATGATTTCCATTCGGCCTTACACTATGAATTACTGCGACATACATGTTATTTGAAGCATCTTATGAAATCTGAAATTCCTTTAAACGGATTTTATCTGGGTTCTCTAGCAGACAGTCATTCTTCTGTTGCTGATTGTTACTTAAATACATGGCAGTATATTCCAGCTTACAAGCATCTGCTCAAAGCGTTGGTATTTAGTGAAGAAAGAAAAGATTTCGTACTCAAAGAAGGTCGGCTAGTATTTCGAGAAGGTCGCTTGATTTATGCATCCGACGGACAACCATTACGAGAACCTTGTCAACCTGACGATAAGAAACTAGAAGACTGTGACTCCAAACTCAGGGAGCTAGAAGAGAAGCTTAAAAATGTAGAAAAAATGTTGGAAAACGAATATCAATTTTAAATAAAGTTTAACATTTCATTCTACTCATTTGATTATATACGCGATGATGAAAAGATACTTACGTGTACCAACTCATCTTGGGGGTGTAGTTTTGCTGTGCTACGTATGTGGAAAAACGATTAAAGAAAATATCGGAATCGACGGAGCTTAGGTTAGAAATTTACAATGATTTGTGTACATTTGAGGTGTACGACAGCCTACCAATAAGGATTACTACTAAACAAACTGCGTTTATTGACTTGTATCAGCGCAAAAACAACGATCAATTGATCAAAACAAACTATCTGATTGATACTACTTAAAAAATGAGGATTTGCTCTCGTGCTATCAGCAATTTACATTAACATGTATCACTCCGACGGAGAAAATAATATATCCTCATAGTAGCCATTCCCTACTCGCCAAAACTCTCTGTTCTTTTGTTTAATGGCTCCATATATTTAAGAAAAATGGAATTTTCTGTCAAGTTGAACGCGAAACAGCAGACGGCTAGAGTTGCAACCGCCTTTTTCTAGTGTTCAAAGCACAAGCACTCAGAAGAGGGTGAATGTTTCTATGATACACAGCACAACCTTTTTGAATCTAGTTTTTGAAACATTTTTACTCCATCTTTTCCTTATGGTGTATGCAATTTCGCATAGATTTGGATAACAATTTGTTTTAGTAAAAAAGCTTCACACGTTAGGACCGTTCTGTTTGCCTCTATGGGACGATCCGTTTAATGAGAGAATAGTTCCAAGTTAAATTCTTTATCGGGATGCTGCTTCGTTCGACAGAGGAGCAGCTCAAAAAATATCAAGAATGCTTTTCATATTCCATCGAATATTACTCGTTCCAGACGTTTACTTCGTGCAGTCGCAAGTGTGCTGTAGCTGATATGTACTCCACAAACACTTCTAACTTTCACTACAGATCTTGCATCGTGGTCTCAATATCCGGAAGAAGAACTTGTCACGCCTACTGTGTGTTTCAAGATTGAGAAAATTGGTTTTGAAAATGAATGACATCGTTTCGTTAAGAAGTGCAGGTGGTTCTCGTTTAACAATGCAGATATTCTAAACAACTTTAGTTTCGAGACTTGAGAATTGAAACAAAGATGAACAGGAAAACTATACTGCATGATGTTTCATCATTTTTCTGACTTTTAGCACATCCCGATACACATAAGAAATATGACGATAATTTTCTCTCTTTAGCAAAGATTGAAACGTGTCGTCGTTTGCTAGACTCATTATCAAGGAGAATAAAAAATATGTTAGAGCGATATTTTTCGTGTGAGTTTAAGTTTTTCTCGTTCCCACTTTGGTATTGCCAGTGTTTACGGCCGTTTTGAAAATCTTCTTTCGTGTATGTTCGTGAAGGTAGAACATACAGAATGAAACCAAGCACTTGTGGCATATAAGTCAGAAGAATGGCAGTTAAAAGTGTGTGCCGTTTCCAACCGGACAATTGTGTGCAAGCTAAACTGAATGTAAGAATTGTTTGTGGGAGTGCAGAAAAAATGATAACCGTTGGAGTAACAAACAGTTCCTTCTGAGGAGATAATTGCTTTGTAAATACTTGTCGAAATGTGTTCTGACCTGTAGTCATTGTTCTACTTCGACTACGTGCAGTAAGAATGAGAAGCAAGATAGTACAAGTGACTTGAATAGCAAATGGCATTATATAATGGATAAGAGTACTGACTCGATTGTAAACTTCAACAATAGGATAATAAAAATTAGCAACACAAATCGATACAGAAGAGTTCATTTCTTGAATTGTTTGATAAAATAAAATCTCATGAATGTGCTTAAACTTAAATAGACGCTCAATCGTGGATTTTTGAATGTAGAAGATGTTGGATATAAAATAGTTAACAACCGATTGATAGTAATCCAACTTGTTAACCAATATGTTGATCTTGTACAAGTAGAAAGCAAATAAACTTCAACATGATAATCAATAAACTGCATTCATTCAGAATTGTGACAAATAAAAGATAGTATCCTATGCCAACAATACGAGGTTGTTTGCGCTTGAATGTCACAAATGAACAATAATTATTGATCGAGCCGAGAAAGAAGATGATCGCCGTGATACTTATATAAACATAGTGAACTAGTTCAGTGTCAAAAACAAGTAGCGAATCAAAGGTGAAACCGAATGCTCGTAAGCTAAATTCACATCGACTACCTTGCGTACAATGAGGACATATACATATAAAATCAGTTGATTGTTTCTTGTTATCTCCAACGCAACGGCCACCAGCAAAACATCATGTACAAAGCAAAATGCCATGTTATCTTTGTTACAGAGACAAAAATAGTCGGTGCCATGAAAGCATAGGCGTTGAGAATCGTTTTTGCAAATCTGATGATATCTGAAGACGTCAGGTCTAGTATTTGTTTTGTCTATAAACAAACATGTTCGTAAAGTGTGTGAATGATTTAGAAAAGAATATATTACTTTGTTACAGTCTGCTTTATAGGTTGATTAGATGGTTGCATATAGGGTAAAAAATATTTTGCATCGGATAATTTTTGATAGATTTTCAAGACTCCTAGGCCGGGTGCATCCTGCTGGTCATGATTATAATGAATTATGTTCGGCACACCATGCATTATTTGTTGATGAAATAAGTATAATGCGTTGAGTCGCATAACTTTGCCGTAAAATTGTACGCTACTGGCCGTTGCTGCTGCTGTCATATTGATTCGAATTTGAATTTGAAGTTTTTCATATTGGCATTGATCTCCATAAAATTGATTGGCACATTTACAAATAAAAGGTTTTTCTCCACTAGGGTCATACGACGGATAACAAGTTGAATTTAGTCCGCACGGATTAGTCTTACAAGCCTCATTTTTCAAGTAGCAACGAGGACCAAAATGTCCTAATGGACAAATACAAAGAGGGTAGTTAGCATTATCAATAATACCGCGGAATGTCGGCCGACAGATTGATTTTGAATTGCATGTGTTGTTTGCACATGGATCATGTGTGACATTCTGGAACCAGGATGGAAATTTCAGAATAGTCGCCAGGCGAAAAACTGGAAGGAAATCAAAGTAGATTGGATAATGAAAAGAACCGTGCTCGCGTTCAATTGATTCTTTGTCAATGAATAAATGTCGAAACGAACGGAATAGGGATGATGATTGATTATATCTGCTCGATTAGAATATCGCTGTTGTTTATGCTTCATAAACTTATTCGATCGAGAATAGATTAGGTGAAATCGATGTCTATTAGGATTTCCCATTTCCAAGGAAGGATTAACATGGAAAAGATGGTGATCAATGACAGTGCTTGAAAAGTCGAAATAAACGGCTACGGTCAGTAAATTTGATTGCAGTGATGGTGGAAGAGTATTTAAATCCAAATGAGTAATGATTGAAATACAATCAGCGAAATATTCACAGTAAGTTCCGTAATATGTTGGCGGACAAGCACACCTATAATAGTTTTCACTAGGGATATACAATGGAAAACCTTGATTACACGAGTATACGAATTGTGGTGAACTGCTCAGTGATGATGTTTTCGCTTGTATTCGTTCTGAATGAGTCTGTTTAGATGTTAATGTATGCTGGTTTTTTCTTATACCAAGAGGCGTTTTTTGTGGACAAAATGGTATATTAGGATCACGATTTATTTGATTTCGAGTTATGTATTTCGAACTTCGATACATAACATTATCATAATAGGAATGAGATACGGTACACCAATGTTCATCTTCTCCATAAGGACACTGGTATGTACCGTCACAACGAGCATTTTCGACACAGCTTCCGTTTAAACAAATGAAATCTTGCGCTTTACCACACCAGGAGGAATTTGCACCTCGGGAAGTACAGAGTAAGGACGCACTGCACGCCCGGTTACTTGCACATCTGTGAACGTTATCATCACATCCTTTTTCGCAGCGTAATGTAAATCCAAGCATATTTCCTGCGCAATCCTCCAACGTATTCTTTTCATCAAGACCTTCATAACAATCGATGATACCATCTCCAATTTGAGTTACATTGATACACGGACTATACACGGTAATATTTAGTGGGTTAGGCACTGATGCACGATAGCATGGATATTCAGAGTCAAAATCACAGAAATCTCGAAATGGTAATGTTTTGTAATTTTCTTGACATATTTTTTTTTTCGATCATTTAAATAACTTGATATATGCTCATTGTGACCAGTCCATTTTTCCGGCAATCCAAATTCGTCACTAGCATCCGAACAATCCCATTCTCTATCACAAACCCAGTCTTTCGATATACACTGTCCAGTTCGACACCGAAATTGTTCTTTAAGACAAAGCCATTCCTGACAAGAATCGCGATCTTCATCATTCGTATCAACAAGCGTCGAAATGGGAACCACCGAATTGCTAATGTGGTGGCTCGGCAATCTTTGTAATTGGTAAACAGGTTAGCTGCTCTTTTGAGCACTGAAAACGATGTTTTTGAATGTTTTGACAGTAAATGACATTTGTTAACATATATTTAATTTCTTCTACATGATCTTGGCAATCCCACCTTCCGTCCGCAATTCGATATTGTTTTGGAATTATGCCACATATGTTTTTATCTAGGTGAGAGCTCGAATAGTCTTGCAGCCAAATTCTGACATGCTCTTGATGTTTTATATCTAATGCAAATCCTCGACATCGAATACTACCGCTTAATATAAATGTATTTGGCGCTTTCTCGCCCCATTTTCGTTCTAAATAGTATACTTGTACAAAACCATGGACGGATAATAGATGGTTGTGGATAAGGAAACCAGCCTTCAAATCCACAAAATTGTTTAATTACTTTATCACAATTTGTTCCGTTGCATGGACATCTGATTTCAGCACCTTTGGAAAATGCACATCGAATCAAGAATACACATACATTTATATTAGAAGAAAAGCTCAAAGAAGTATCAGTGTAGCCAAATGGCACGCAAAGACCATCTGGCTTTGACCATAACAAAACCTTCGTATCTAATTCACACATATGATTGCATTCTCGCATATTGAAACAACCTTCTGTTCTGGAAACTGCTGTTTGATATATGTATCGATTGAAGTGCAAAATGCATTCACCATCTCCACACGACCAAGTACCTGCAGGACACTTTAGATCATCACAAAAGACAGCTAATGGTCTTGTCACACAGTCCCCTAGATAGCGCCAGTGGTTAGGTAGCATCCTAATGACTTTTAAATTGACTTATGTCATCATGGATGTGACCACTACTGTGTCCAACTGTGTTCCAAAATGTCTACAAATCTACTCCGGCTCTATATCCGATTCCGAAATTAAATCTTTATTCTTCTCGAAGACCTTCTTGTCCTAAGTTATCTCATGCTCTCGATTTGGACTTCATCCAAAAGTTAAGTATGCTGCAAAGGTGTATCAGACGGAAGACATAAACAGTCGTGAGACATGTGACCCTAGTAAAATATGTTCACACCCTCAAGATGATCCAACATACCATCAATCCAATATTCTTCTGCAATACACATGCCATCTGTACATCGATACTCATCGGCTTCACATTCATTAAATTCTAATAAATCGCAATTATCTTCATCAATGCCATTCAGGCAATTCTGTTGACCATCACAAATATTTCTCCAATCAAGACATAACTTTCCATAATTACATGGTATAGTCAGATAACATACAATTTTACCCCAGTTTTGACGTTCTTGTGAATTTGTGTGCGCATGAAACAGTGTTTTCAAAGCCTTACTAAATAATGACGAATCAAACAGCAGAGTATATTCGCACCATCTTCCAAAAAACCCTTCGGTGCAATTGCATAAAAACGAATCTTCTTCGAATATCTCGGAACGATTGTAAAAAACACGAGCATAATCAGCCGCCTTCTCTACACTTGAACTCCAGGACAGTATATCCCATGGTGATATTTCGTTCTTTAATAGTTCATCGAAACTCCATCGGTGCCCATTCCAGCAGATAGTCGCATCTCTAGAGAGAGACACAAGTGAAGCCCATCGCACGCAGTACTTAACTGTCGGATATCGTACATAGAAGATGCAGTCAAACTCTTCTGTCTGATTCCTGCTTTGCGTATTATAGAGAAGTACGGAACTTTCATATTGATCAAGTCTCGCGAGAAATATTAAAAAAATACTGATAATTTCGTACAATCGGTATTCTTCAGCTATGATCATTCTCATCGTGTTGGATTAAGAAAATCCTTCATGATGTTTTCATTATTCTATCGATATAAGATTTATGAATTGTTAATTGTCAGGCATGTTCATCATTAGAAATTGTTTAGCGTATGTTATAAGTATTTATTTTAAAACTTTCCTCACGTGTTGATCTCTATTGCATTATTGACGATCAAAAAAATTATATACTAGTCAAATATTGAACTGAATATCCAAAAATCATGTTTCAATTTAGTCACCGTCAAAAAATGCATCTCTATATAGATAATCACGTACACAATATAGAAAGAATATCAGTTGACAGCTTAAACGTCACATAGTTTGAGCAAGGGAAAATGGTCAATTTCTATACTCAATGTAAATTCGTAAAAAAATAATATCGCACTGTAAAATATAATTTAATTGTCATTCGCTCGTGTTCCTTTCTTCTGTGATACACAAACTTCACTTAATAATCGACAAGCACATTTTCAACATCGTGCACTCATCTTGAACAGATCGAGATCGCACAGATTCCAAAACGTTGAAACAATCTATATTACATTAAATGAAAAATGATGCGCATCTTCTTCAGGATGAACATTGTTTCTTTATTACATTTATCCTCGAATCATCACCAGTTTATTGAGTGCAAAATAGTCTTAACTTCGAATTGAGGGGGCACGTTTGAAGGACCACATAATCTTAAAATACCATTATCAATAGGAATCCAATCTCTTTCCGCTTTAACTAAAATTCCTGGTTGATTACGATTATAATATTCATAAGTAACATCAGCACCTTTTCCTGATGTCCGCAAAACAGCCATTCGTCTCTCATGTACTGCTTTATCATCAAGCGCTTGATTTTATTGCGTCAGATCTGCAACATGTGCCTGTAGATCGTTCGTTCTGTCTACATCCATGGAACCACTCTGAACATGTACTTTCGCTACACATTGTAGAACAGGATTCATCAACTTTGTACGTAATTGTTCACGTTCTTGTGATTTACTAGCATCAATATGATCCAATAAACAAATCTTAACATTGGGGATGTTGCAATAACCTTGTAACTTAATATTTATTTCGTTTTCATATCCAACAGAGCGGCCTTTGGCTAGATCCTTAACAGCTACCAGTATAAAGATTGTTGTTCCCTTTTCTGAAAGAAAGGGTTATAGCGTTCTAAAATCGGTGGCTCAAAACCTAAAAGTTTGTGAGTTTGTCCAATCCAATCAAGTTGCAGCTTTTTATAAACCAATGAAACCTTAGAGATAAGCATACGGAAATGATTCATCTGAGGTAATCAAGGTCGAGAATCACGAATCCGAGGTTAGTGTTGATTAATTAATTATTAGTTTTTCATTAACTAGCGACGACTTATTAACATCCATTGTCAGAGTAGACCGAAAGGTTTCTGACGTGGGGAAATTCGAATTTGAGGGTGAATTGCGTTTTATTCGCTGAGCCTGGGCTTGTTCGTGCCTCTTTACAAAGGAGGTATTTTTCTTTACCTGTTCTAAAATCTTTTGTAGAAGATGGTGAGCTGAACGCTGTTCACGGACGTCATGCGTACAAAGATAGTAGCTCAAGAACTTACACAAAAAGATCTAATGCATTGTACATAATGATGTTTCTAATTCAAGAAATCCTAAAAAGTGATATGAGCTTGGTGTCATCTTTGCTTTGTAGGCTACATACATCATGTCTTTTTATGGGAATTTAGTAGTAGTTCACAAAGTGATATACCCGTCAGTGGAATTCCATCTTAGTAATTACAGACGCGTGGACTGTAGAAACAGTATTCTGAACACATGCAGCGCTATGAAAGATGTTCGTTTCGAAGCAAATCATACAATAAGACTTATTCTTATCTAGTTGCTTTTGGTAGTCGAATGAATAGAAGATCATGACTGTAGAAGCGACAATGAAAGAAAACCCAATCGTTCAGTTTGAAAGTCGATCGAAGGCGAAAGGAACAACAGAGACAGCATGGCAACGGCTAGCCGTGAGTGACCGACCGGAGGGAGGTCGAAGAACGACTAGGCGTTTAAATGCTAGATTAATCCTAAAGTGTGCGCTTAGAATATCCTTGCCAGACTTCAGATAATTTTGAAAGTGATTTGACGAATGGATATTCCTCGATGAAAATATTCGACAAGGTATCATTTCGTTGACAGGAGAGAAAAGAATCGGATTATCGCTGGAAGACACAAGCGACTGTTCAAACTCTTCAAGTAGTCTACTGTATATCGTGCGTCTACGAGCGGCTTAGTAAAGCATTTATGAAAATTTCCATACGCGTGATGTGAAAGTAGAAAAACAGATGACAAAGGTCAATGGTGGGCCGTGAGTGGCCGACTGACTAGCTGTTGAGCGATGAATTTTTCGGTCAACATAGTTAGCGCTGGAGAATTGTCCACTGACAAATGGCTAATCGGTCTGATTCCTAAAAAGCCTTTCGCATCCTATTCATTCTAGTGTGTGACATAGTGCCATGATTCAGTTGAGCACTACTAGCAATCGCAGTGCGTTTTTTTCTCTTTCGAAGTCTCTGAATGTGTTCAGCATTCGGAAAAGTCTTTCAGAAAAGGGTCAGCGAATCCAACGGATGAGCGTTACTTGCTAATAATGGGTTTTTCTTTATTGAGTAACTCATCACATGAGAAAATATGACATTATCACGATCATCATAATCCAAACTAGTTTTTTGAAATATTGCTTTCTTCATTTGCTTCGCTTATAACGAAAACAAAACATCGTTGTCCTGGTAAATGACTTTTATTTGAACAGGAATCGGTGTCTTTCAACAGCATGTTTCGAAAATAAGAAAGAGGGAGATAAGTTTATTGGTTCTTTCTCTACATCAATACGTTTTTTCTTTTTTGAAGCCTAGCAGACGCTTTATTCTGTAATCTTCGTACTACTACTTGAAGCAGATATAACAGTTTTTAAATTTATTTTGAAAGAATATACTGATTATAAGAATAAATGAATAAGCTTTCATCAAATACGTGAGAGACAACACCATTTGTTACCACATGATAACGTTCCAGCATTTCTTTCATGAGCAAGACATAATGTACGACATTGACCATTAGCTCTTCGTCCAAACTCTCGTGACCATGCGCTACATGAGCCTTCCACGCCTACAAGACATATTCATCACAGAATGTCACATAATTTACTTCTTTCTTTCTTATACGTATGTTAATATTTTACCAGTATTGAAAAGCAATATTAGACAAAATAAAGCAACAGCAACGAATAAACTTCGAGCAAAAGCCATCGTTAAATAGAATACCAATGAAGTTTTCTTTCTGCGCGTTGATTTATATACACATATAAGATGCACTGATAGTTTATTTCGTTATTGAAAAAAAAGTAACTTATATGAAGTATAGTATTTATGTAAATCAGCATTCTTCACTTGACAGTATGCAATTATTTCAATCAGATGTATTCATAAATAAAAACGTAATTCTTTTAGTATTGATAAAAAAATGACTAAATAAACTTGAGTGAAAGTTAGAATGCATGATTAATGTGAATATGAATTCGAAAAGGTCAATTCTTAATGACTAGAACAGTTGATGAAAATGATACATTGAATGCTGATGGTGGTAAATCAATTAAACTGCTTAAATTCATTGAATACTTTCACACACACCCACTCTTGATTCAAAATAATCTTTGACTGTTGAGTTTTTGTTTCTTATAGTCCATCGAGTTTGTTTTTATATTGAGAAATACTAAAACAAGAGCTTTCGAGATATTAAATCTCATCTTCAGTTGATGATGGTATTGATGTTGATGTTGATTTAGCTATTGAATTGAATACCTTCATTGAAAATGATAACAAATAACAAATGAAAGAAACGATTAATTTGACCTGTATGACTATATGAATTGAAATCGAAATAATAAAAATTAATGAAAACAGAATCAAGATCAAGATCAATATCACCATCAACTGAAGATGAGATTTAATATCTCGAAAGCTCTTGTTTTAGTATTTCTCAATATAAAAACAAACTCGATTGACTATAAGAAACAACAACTTTAGTTAATTATCTTGAAAAATCCTGTTTTCATTAATTTTTATCATTTCGACTGTTGATCTATTTAGAATAAAATCATAAAACGAGAAAGTTCTTAATGACATTTATTTTTCTTTCTTTTTTATCGGAAGTTACTAAATGCGTTTGTTTCTCTATTATATACTATGTCGTGAATTTGGAACATCCAAGAAATACCATCGAATTTTTACACTTCTAATTCTTCAAAGATGTTTCCATTGATTTGAATAAACTTGTTTTTAAACTAATTCTCGTTCTGTGATGAATTTATGAATGATTTTTCGTAAAAGTGAATTTACTTTTTGTTAATTTATTCAAATTAGATGAACAGATGAGATCTACGTATTTAATTATTTTACCAGAGAGAATTAAATCTAAATATGTTCATGGGTTTTTTAATGCGACATCCTCTTTTTTTTCTTCCATTTAACCGTGATTTCTCTCTACAATTAGCAGTCATTATTAATGATAAACGAAAAAGCCTGATTATTCATCTATTGATTAATATTGGACGATGAAGCTGAAAGGATTAGCAATATGGATTTATCGAAAAGGATTGAATTATAATCTTTTCATGTTAGAGAATCATGAGTATGACGATGATGAAGCTGAAGATAATATTCGCAATCCAGCAATTATTCTTAAACATCAAAAATATAAAACATGGTTGTATGTTACTCTTCTTACAGGTAATTTAGTTTGTAATATTACTGTACTCAAGAAATGAATTAGAAGACGCGCTATGAAAATTTGTATGTTTGACAACAAGTTAATTTAATTAAAAGCTCCGTAAACTACAGTTTACACTACATTGTAATCGATTTCAAAGTCTTAAAAAAGTATGCGTGAATGAGATCTGATTAGATTGAAAGCACCAATTGCGAAAGCGTAAGGTCAGCAGACTTGTAAGTTATTGAGCTTTTCACAGCGCTTCTTCTAGTTTATTTTGATTTTCTCACCTCATATCAAATGGGAAGATAAATTTTAAAATTTTCTTTAGATAAAGGAAAACGAGTGGGCCGTAATAAACGCGACCTAATGTTAATGCATTTTTATCTTTAAATTCTCTGCAGATAAAAAGTTTGTTCTTGTTCGCTCGAGATTAAACTGATAAACATTTATTTGACATCTCACAAAACCCGTCATAGAATTCTCTGTTTCTATGCTCACATTTCAAAATTTTTGAAAAATACGATAACACTAAAAAAGATCCGTTTTTTTAATAGACTCATACTATTGCTTTTCCTTCATTNGAGAAAGTACTTTGAATTCTTCAGAATAAAGTTTATTGCTCTAGTTTACGTATTCAACAATTACGATTGATTGCAAAACATGTGAGAACGAAGTATACGGTACTTTTTTCGAAAAATGAAATTGCGTTCATAAAATGGAACTACAAAAGCTGTATAACTGAGTAGAATACTACTTGTCGGTATCTTCCGAGAAGAAACTAACGACACGATGAATAAGTACATCCAGGAGAAAAAAATGAAAAACAACTTCAATATATGTAGAAATGAAAAAGTTATGAGTGAATTGACATAGGATTTGTTTACAAAAGGAAAGCAAACGTATGTTCAACACATCAATACTTATTGAAAAAGAACAAATAAAAACAATTTGATTAAACACATGAGGGTGTGGAAAGAACAGAACGATCTGACAACATGTGAGATAATACAGCAAGTAAACAAAATGTTCACGCAACGTATTAATGAAAACACACGAAACAAAGAATAAAGATCGTTCACCAAGAGAAAAAAAGCACACCCTTTTGATGTGAGAACAAACGATTAAAGACTCTAATCCTCACGAACTTTTGGTTTTCGTTTTCGTTTCATTGGCATATCTGTTCCACATATATTCATAGTTTCATCTTGTAATTCTTCAACCCTTTTGCGTTTGTTTGTTAATGATCGTTCGAGTTTTTGTTTTTGTTGTTGCTGAAATTGATCAACCTCTGTGAGTAAAATCAACAAATGATTATCAAATCTCAAATTAGATCATAATTATTTAATACTCACGATAATTGGATGTGGTTTGAACTAATTCGCTCGCGGTGTAAACAAATCGTTCACTGATTTCAATATTCTCTTTAAACCACTCGTCATCGTTTATGTGTTTTTGTAACACATCACTAAACAAATAAGATTGATTGGTCGTCTTTCCATCGATCAGATGTTTGTTGTTTCGATTTGGATTCAATGAAAGTTTATATTCTTGAATATCAATACCAAAATCGACTAAATTGACTGCCACTTGAAGATCAACTGGACTGCCTTTGAGATATCCACTAATAAAGGCATCTTTTGCATCACGAAACCAATCGCCTTTAATCAGTATATTTTTCACTGTAAGACAATCGATTATCTTTAATCTAGACTGTTCGTCAAAAAGCCTTGCAGGAATCATTTTAAACAAATCGGTCGAGGTGCCCACAATAAC
>CAJNOJ010000495.1:0-59197 GCA_905250025.1 Adineta ricciae
TACAAAATGTAAATTCAACATATTCTGTCAGACATTTTTCTTTTGTCACATTTCTGAATATCATTGCATTTTCTACGGCGAAAATGCATTCAAGTTGTTTTTATTGATAAAGTAAATTGTTCTCTCTCTTTCTCTTTCTCTTCCTCTAATTTTTATTAGCCACTTGTAATAAAAAAAAAATTCGATGCAATATTTCTTTTAAATAACAAGATAAGAAAAGATCTAGTTGTAGGATGACTAAATATGTAGAAGTAATTTTCATACATAGTTACACAGGTCAGTTTTTTCTCATTTTTCCTATTCGATTAATAATAGTATTGAAGATAGTTCCTGGAAAGCCTCTTGTGTTTGACATATTGAACTAGCCGTTTCTTCTTTTCTGTTGCATAATAGTTATTCATATTCGCTATCGTCAGATTGCTTTAAATTCACTTCGAACAAATATCATATAATCAAAATTTCTAATATTGCTGAAGATTATATCGTGAAAGTTTTATATCACGACTGATGCCGTCCTGGAGTAATGACGGTTGTGAAAACTAATAGCATAAAGTGCCGTTCAATCCACTGTATGTGTTTTCTTTGTATCAAAAACGTTAAGACTGTATTCTTCATCTTTAACGATGGTAAAGCATGATAAAAAGTGTTGTAATTAAATATTAACTTCAAGTAAAGAAAAAGTCTTCTACTAAATTAGCTTTTTCTAACACTTTGTATTTCCCTTTTCCTCTCATATTTAAGATAGTGTAAAGTCGAACTATACGTTACTTCAAATCAATGATAATATAGAAATTGTATTTTTAAGATGTCCAGATTAATCTTCTTTTTATTATTGTCAAAACAGGAAAAGTAACATAATTATATAATTGGCTGTCCAAACATTAAACTTGCAAACGTGTGTAAAATAAAGACTTGCCATCTACAATAATAAATAACAAGTATAGATGGCTATTTTTTCTTTCTTTTATAGTATTCAACTTTTTCGAAACATGTCATACATAAAACTGCTGTTCTTATTTGTCATTATGACCGATTCTGTCTTTCAAAATACACAGGCATCCCTGCTGTGGAATGTCGTTAATATTAAATATCAATGCAACTATCCGGGTTGTTCATCTTTGGCAACTGTTTCTGCATCAAATTTAGAAAATTGTCAAATGGGTTGTGCCACCAATACAGCATGTCGTACAGTTACTTTTGATGCAACGAGTAATCAGTGTCAATTGCATTCTGATATTCCAAATCAAAGTTGTAAACAGTTATCTCAAGCAGTTACAACTATAACCACCATTGATAACGAAGAATCGTCTGCTCGTAAGTAGGAGAACAACATATAATGTTTCACAGGATGAATGTCTACCATTTACCCCGAATCGACTTACCCCACATTTATCCCCAAATTGAATCCCCAGTTTGGTCACCAGTCTTTTACACGGTCACCAAGATGAGAATAAATTTGGGGTAAGTCAATTCGGAGTAAATGACAACATACCCACAGAGGATATATAATGAACAGGTACTTAAGTTCGCGACACTGTCCTAACCGAAGTACAGCATTGAAACATGCACAATCTGATTTGTTTTCTAATTGTTATGATAATGACACAAGAGTCTTTTTGTTACTGTTGCTGACCATTTATCTTAATAAATTCTCTTTTTTAACGTCTGCTATTGGACACGAACATTCATAGAACGACACATACAGTAGATGTCTCCTAAATTCATTAATTGTTCGCGTCAGACATGGATATAATCCATCAGCTGTAGTCCTACTATGCTTCCCATCTTGAGGGTGAGGATGTGAGAGTATGGGTGGCGATAAAGATAAAATGCTCATCCACATCTACACTCACACTCTTCTATATACGTGTGTTATACATTGATTTTAAGCAGAATTGAATAGGCTGTCATCTCCACACTTCTGATATAAGAACCTTCATATCTTAATCAGCACCAGAGCTCAGTGAGACATACTTAGGAAACAAAGTTCCAAAAAATTTTACATTTATTTTTCGAGACCTTACCAGTCCTTCGAAACCTACAAATTCAGCTTTTATGAATACTTTCAAAGATTGTATCCTGCTGCATTAAGTCAAGAACTGTTTACGATTCATTTTGATGCTCATGTATTTTATAAGGAAATCAAACTTTCCTGAGGAGAGAAAATTTTGCAAAATTCGAAAGCTTTTCCTGGCAATGACTTTTTAGATCTAGTGTTGACAGTTGTTTTAGAGAGACAATTCTTTATGCGCTATCCAATAACCGGACCGAAGTTTTTGGAAAATATTCATAACGAATTAAATACGGCTTTTAGGAGGCGGATTCTTGTTAAAAACCGATATTTTAGTGGTTCCTGCATGAGTTAGTGCCTGATCCGAAGTAAAACTGAGTGTCAATGCTGAGGTAACTTGCGAGGGCTACAAAACTAGCATAGTTCAAAGTTGCCGGTACAATGTCAAAGTATATCTGGGCAAATTTGCGTGGAAGGCCCCACAAGTAATTCACGATTAAGCTATAAGAAAAGAAGAATTTACGTACAAAATAAAGAAAAAACACAGTAGCTCAAGTCATGATGTCTCTAAGCCCATTTGTTTCAATTAGTCTGATAAAAAGTATTACAGTGAAACCCCTCTACACTGAACATCTGTGGGACTTTTCAAAATCGTTCACATTAGCAAGGTGATCATTTACAAGGGGTGTCATACAAAATGCAAGGGAACTTTAAAGTTGCGAAATCAACTATTCTGTTTTCAATAGTACAATTACGACTTAGTTAGTTTGAGTTGTTTTATTTATTCTCATGAAAAAAGTAATCTCTTTGTGTTTTCGAAAACTCACACTGAATCCAGTGAGTATTAGCTGCGAACATTATCCGAAGATATCGATTTGTATATCCATAGTTTCAATTCAGAACAATGCATACACTTATACATCAAGAGAAATGGCAACATATCCCCAAGCTTTCGATGTGAGAAATTAGTATGTTGATATCTTGAATAAAGTTTCTTTTTTCTTCTAAGATGAGATTATAGTGACACGATGAGTTCAGTAAGATGCCAAACAAAAACGACGACAGACATAACACAATATGATTAGTTTATTCGAATTTCAGTCGTCTATTTGATATAAATTAGCGGTCAGCTGTATTCTTTTCAGTCTAGTCAAAATGTGATGAATAAATACTTCGGAGAAGAGAGATGACAGACGAGAAAATTCATCTTCTCAACTCTCCAACTATTTCTCTGTTGATCAGGATGCCATAACGAATCAATGATATAGGAGAAAATGTCTGTCGATAGATGGCGCGAGACACGAATGTTCATATTGAAGAGGTTATAAACGCAGTTGGGACTGGGGAGTGTTCAGTATAACAGGTGATCATTAAGGAGAGGTGTTCACTAAGAGGGGTTTTACTGTATTACAGATATTGTAGAGGAAAGAATGATAGGCACACTCTCTGGATTTAGTCTTACATGATTCTCATCCGTTCGAAACTACCAATAAAGACAGTGATAGTTGGTTCACAAGATTAATTATTATAAAAGACTTGTCCAACTTTTTCTGTTATTTTTCTAAATAGAATCGGCAACCACAAGCACGCCATCGGCATCAACATCAACGTCAAGCGTCACAAGCACGCCATCAGCATCAACATCAAGATCAACAACAAGCACCTCATCAACGTCGACATCAACATCAACCACAAGCACCTCGTCGACATCAACATCAACCACAAGCACCTCGTCGACATCAACATCAACCACAAGCACCTCGTCGACATCAACATCAACCACAAGCACCTCATCAACAACAAGCACTTCATCGACATCAACGTCTACCACTACAACAACAGAATCAACGACCACAAGTACCTCATCAACTTCAGCTACTACCACTACCGCACCAATCGGTAATTAAAAAGTTTAATAATTAGTGATGCATACAGTGTTTTAGAAAAGAAGTATAGCTTCTTTTAATTACAGAGAAGAAGCTTTTGAATATAATGCCATACACTGAGCTAAGTTAAAGAAATACTTCAAAAACCAAAAGAGCGACTGTTTCGAGAAATGAGTTCATTGTCGCGCTCCGCATTCGTGGGTATGGTCAATCAACTGTAGATTGAGTGTTTTATTAGTATCGATCGACAGATAATTCCACTTAGATTCTGTTTTTTTTGGATGAAAATTACGAGGTCTGTATGTTCGAGTTCTTTTGTTAGCTGAACTTAACGAGTTTGTTATTCTTTATGGATTGATCAAGACTTACGACGAGGCATAAGCTGTTTTCAAAATGCTTTTTATACAGATGTATTTGAACAGACGACCCTTCGTAGATGCTAAGCGCCGAGTGGTGCCACTGACTGCATCACTTTTCTTTCACTTTCTATGTTTCAATGACGAAAAGCGCTGTCGTTCTACCCAAAAACACTGGAGATAAAAGCATATCGGTTTTCACCAGATGAATAGCTAATAGACGTTTCTTCCATCGATATTAGTTCTATATAAAACACTCAATCAAAACAAACGAACTATTTGATACAAACCTGAATTTTAATTGTGGATAATACTACAATAATTCGTTAAATGTTTGAAACTATGCTGCACAGCATAATGTGCTACAGACTCTCCTTTGATATAAAACTAGACACTTTATATGTGACTGCCTAGGTAGAAAAACTGGAAAAATCGCATTTTTCTTGGAAACGCTTTACAAAACGTTAACAGCATGCATTTCAATACACAAAAATAAGCTTCCTTCTAAGTTTGACTTGCTAGGGAACTCGTGTGCCGCATTAAATGGATGCTTTTGTGAAACACGATCTGAAAGAGAGTGTTGAAGTGTGTAGGGGCAGAAATTTGGACGCCCTCTCCACGGATGTTACAGACATGTCTAAAAACCAAGTCAAAAATAGGCCGAAAATCGCATCACAGACAGGCCCAAAAACCAGTCAAAAACCCTGTCGCAAACCGTTACCGTTTGGACTTGACTATTATTGACTGTTTTCTGTAAACCCTCCGCGTATGTTCTCATTTTGCGCCTACTTTCAACGTCTAGGAATTCTTTGAAGAAACTGCAATTTGATGGGAAGTCCAGTCTTTCTTGTCTCAGCTCGACATGAAGTTACTGAAAATAGTGCAACTGGAAAGAAATTATAGTCCTGTGAAAGTAAAACAAATAGGATGTGGGTCCGCTCGGACCCTACAACATCTACCGAGAGTAAAAGGGTGCACCTAAAAAATGAAGAGAGAGAAGTTGTTATGTGAAAAGGTAAATAAACTGTGTATCATTGTCTCACAGACAGAGTCGCACTCAACTTCGTTATGTCGACCCGCGTAGATCTCGTCACAGATCGTGATCGGTTAACGGAAGCACAATAAGAAGCATCACATATTGTGACCGATGCAGAGAAAATTTTTTAAAAGACAGTGGACATCACTATTGAAAATATGTTATTTTAAACAGCTTAAGTTTAAATAAATAGGAATGCAAACTGGGAAATAAATTGACCATTCTATGTGTTGAATGTTTCTCCAGCTGGATCGTGTTTCACATTTTTAATCCTGTTAGGGATTGCGCTGAAAGCTTTTTATACCTCTATCTGCTATATAGGATGGAGGATGACAGGAAGTATGAATGCTGGAAGACAATGGCCTGTTGCTGTCGTATTAAGTAATGGAAAAATATTAGTTGCCGGTGGATACAATGGTACAAATTATCTATCAATTACCGAGCTGTATGATCCATCTACTGGTACTTGGGCGACTACAGGAAGTATGAATACCGTGCGATCCTATCATACAGGACCCTTATTAACCAATGGAAATGTACTAGTTGTCGGCGGGCATAACGGATCTGCATATCTCACAAGTGCGGAGCTGTATAATGTATCATCAGGTACTTGGGCTACTACAGGAAATATGAATACTGCACGACAGTATCATAGAGAAATATTATTAACCAATGGAAAAGTGCTAGTAGCCGGCGGAACAAATTCGGCTGCATTGAGTAGTGCTGAATTATATGATCCGTCAACGGGTACTTGGACAACCACAACAAGTATGAGTACAGTTCGGGTCAGTGCTACAGCTACTGTATTAACCAATGGAAAAGTCCTATTTACTGGAGGATCCAATGGTGGCAGTACGGTCAGCAATACCGCCGAAATGTATGATCCATCATCAGGTCTTTGGGGAACTACAGGAACCATGAGTGTTGGCCGAATATCACACACTGCATGTATGTTAGCAAATGGAAAAGTATTAGTAACTGGAGGATATAGTGGATCTGGATATCTCGCAAGCGCCGAATTATATGATCCATCAACAGGTACTTGGGCAACTACAGGAAGTATGAGTTTTACACGCGAAGCCGTTACAAGCGCTCTACTAATCAATGGAAAAGTCTTAGTTACTGGTGGATGGAATGGTGCGAGCTTAAGCATTTCAGAACTATATGATCCATCATCAGGTATATGGACAACAACGGCAAGTATGAACGCGTCTCGAAATCTATATATAATATCTAAGACGCCAAATGGAGTCATGTTGGTAGCAGGCGGTTCCAATTCTGTAAACACGGCTGAGTTGTACTATCCATCACCTAGTATTTGGGCGATTTTGGGAAGCATGAATGCTGAACGACAACAACACAGAACAGTCGTTTTAAGTGATGGAAGAGTATTAGTAACCGGCGGGCACAATGGTCACAATTATTTATCCAGTGCTGAACTATATGACGCATCCACAGGTGTTTGGACAACTACAGCAAGTATGAGTAGCGCGCGATACTATCATACAGTAACCTTATTAACCAATGGAAATGTACTAGTTGTCGGCGGGCATAACGGATCTGCATATCTCACAAGTGCGGAGCTGTATAATGTATCATCAGGTACTTGGGCACTTACAGGAAACATGAATGCTGCACGGCAAGCTCATACAGCAACTCTATTAACAAATGGAAAAGTATTAGTTACCGGTGGACTAAATCCAAATGCAACAAACAGCGCTGAATTATATGATCCATCAACGGGTACTTGGACAACCACAGGAAATATGAATACAGCTAGGCAATATCATACAGCCACTCTATTAACTGATGGAACAGTCTTAGTTACTGGTGGATATAACGGATCTGGATATCTCTCAAGCACCGAATTATATAATCCATCATCAGGTACTTGGACAACTACAAAAAATATGAATATAGTTAGGCAATATCATACAGCCACTCTTTTAACCAATGGAAAAGTCTTGGTTGCTGGAGGATATAGTGGATCTGCATATCTCGCAAGCGCCGAATTATATGATCCATCAACAGGTAATTGGACAACTACAGGAAGTATGAGTTCTACACGCAATTATTTTGAAACTACTGTATTAATCAATGGAAAAGTCTTAGTTACTGGTGGATGGAATGGTGTGAGCTTAAACATTTCAGAACTGTATGATCCATCATCAGGTATATGGACAACAACGACAAGTATGAACGCGGCTCGATCTTCTCATACAACAACTGTATTGATGAATGGAAATATATTAGTAGCTGGTGGATATGTTGACAGCATTTATCTCAATACTGCTGAACTGTATCTATCAACTTAAATAAGATAAGCAATGCGTTCGGTATATCGGACATGAAAATTTAAGCTTCATGATTATTTTATTCATGTATCTTGACAAACATATAAATCTTTTACTAATATAAGCCATGTTCCCGTTTTGCTCGAAAGCCACCAGTCAGCAGAATAAGCGGCTAGGGAAAGAGACAATAATGTCGCTAAAGAGCGCTTTCCTCTTTTGATCTGTATCTCTCTTCGCTGTCCTATCTCTACCCTCCAAAAGAGAAGCCGTTCACCATCCATTTCATCACACCTCTCTTTTAGTCTACTCCCTCCTTTGATCTCTTTCGTGTCGTAGCACTGGGCGTACGCAATCAACGCTCGAATATGCTCACTATCCATCTCAAGCTGCTTGAACAAATCGTCGAAACAGATTCAATGCACGACGTGAACCACTGCCACCCTAGCAAACACGACTACACAATTAATGATTGGAACAGATGTATTTCAATTACAAATTTCTGCTATAGAGATTATTTGAATAAAAAAGAATGATCAACACTTTTTCTTCGCTGCTGATGACAGGTATTTAAAGTAAAAGATAGTCAATTTTTGTTTAATACTGCACCAGGGCGCTTCATTGGGCGTCAGCCTTTGAATGTGTACATCTTTTCCCTTTAATATGCAAATATCAATCCATGACAAATCTAGTATACTCAAGAGTGCAATGAGCTCGTAGTAATATGGATTATCGACGCGAAGCTGAAGCTTGTCGTGATTTCGTTCAAGACAGAAGTTTTCTCGTGCTGCACTCAGTTGATCCCAAGTTGTATCGACGTCAGCATAAATGCACTTGCACTCTAGGATTCCGTATGACGGGTAGTGGCGTAACCAGGTGGTAGCCAGGGGAGACTCAGCCTGTTCACTGAAGGTTTGAGCCTGCCCAACGGAAATTCGGATTGCTTCACCACATGCTATATGATATTTCATACGACAAGGAAGTTTTGTTAAAATAACCTGAAAGGAAAGACAAAGCAAGTTGCCACACACAAATTCTTCCAAAGATTTTTTCTCTTTTCTATCCTATAATTGATTCGATATTGTTGAAGGTGAATGATCGCTTTTCTGATGACAATACTCTTATTCTGAATGGCATATCTGCGCTGTGTCCGGAGAGTAATAATTTTCTTCACATCGAATCGATTCAACCATTGGGAACACAAATGAATGTTGATTTTCCAGCTTTGTGCAACAAGATACAGGTTCTGAAGCCTGTGTTGAAAGATAAAACAATGGACAACATTGTTGATTTATACATCGAGTTATTACCTTTAAAACCAATTTTTCCTGAGCTGACAGTGCTTCTTCTCGTTGCAATAACAATTCCTACCCCTTCTACGATGTGTGAACGAATATTCAGCAAGATGAAGCTAATTTAGGCAAAAACATGGAATAGTGTGTCGGATATGAGACCGAGTGATTTGTGCGTTTTTGTCGTTACGCGTGATTTTGTAGTGGGTATTGAAAAGGTAATTGATCATTTTACTGAAAAGCACAAAAATAGTCGAAATTTTGTTGAAGTAGAGCTACACAGTGATGTACATCTTAACTAGGTTTATAATAAACGAATAGCATAGCTTTTCTTCATGATCAAGATTTACACCCTTTGTACCTCCAGCACATGTTAATTTTACACTAAACAAATTTAGAAAGATAGGAGCGCGTGAGGCTGAGTCTGCCCACCGCCAATTTTCTGGTTACGCCACTAATATAGCGTATTGTTTACAACACTTTGGATCAACTGTTACTTCTACATCACATTTACGATCAGCTCTCTGATACGAAAAAAATTAAATACTAATAACTATTAGATAATTCAATCGGTACTAAGAAATCTTTAAGATCAGTGAAGTGATCAACAATAGTTAATGATTTTAAATGTTTTTTTTAATGTATTGATATCATTAAAAATCAGTAAATAAATGTTGTCAATTACTTTCCTGCATGAATACGAAACTTATGTAATTATATTAAAGAGAACAAGAAAACTGCTTTAGATCGCCATCTATTGTTCACATACAACTACCTATCATACCCCTACTTCGATTAAATGAATCATTCATTTCTATCAGACACTCAGTAAGTTGCACAATCAAACTGCACAATGAGAAAGACTACTGAAATAAAAATCAATAGAAAGAACCAGCATTTAGGAAAATAAATAGTTTACGGAATCGAGCAACAATGATATCTAGGAACAAATCAACTCATTTTATTGTAGAAATATGTGTAGTTTGTGAGATTTGTCAGTCGTATCAATCTCTGGGTGGACTAGTACAAGATTTACTTTCATTTCAGATAACTGATGAGTGGAGAAACAAAAACAAATGACTAACATACGTATTCTTACCTACAACATCTTAGCTGAGGTCTTTGTTAAAAAGCAATACTATCCAAACACGTCATCCAATCTTCTCAACTATCAAAATCGTCGTGAACATACATTACGAGTTATTGAAAATTCGTCCATTGATTTCATTATGTTACAAGAAGCACAAGATCAAGATCGACTACAATTTGAAAAATATCTTTCGTCAAAATATGAATGTTCAACTCTAGGTAAGTTTATACGATGTATTTTATCAATAAAATTATACGAAGTTATTTTTTAAGCTGCAAAATCTGAAATAATCACTGCACGCAGTGCTGGTACTATGTCACTTGTTTCGAAAACATGGACAGGAAAGTATGATATTTTACCGGTTTCATTTGATAATGGTAAAAAATGTCAAGTGATTAATTGTGAAACACCTGATGGAAAACGGTTTTCGATCGTGAATATACATTTAGATTTTAATGTGAAAGAAAAACAATTTGCGATGTTAGAAGAACTCGTATTTAGACGATTTCTAGGACCATTTATTATTGTTGGTGATATGAATGCTACGAGAAAAGAAATGGAAAAAATGTTTGAGAAACATGCAACACTAAAATTTATTAATGCAATTAATGGAGATCCTGATACATATTTTAGCGAAGATGGAAAAGGAACAAGGCAATGCGATCATATATGGATAGAAGAAGGATATTTTCAAGTCAAAAGTATTAATATATCCAACAAAATAACCGATTTAGAAGAATGTTTAAAACAATTTGGTTCTGATCATGCACCAGTTGAAGTCGTAATTAATATTGTTTGATACGATTACACTGAATAATGATATTTGCTTTGATTATAATCAACATAAATCAACTTGTTTTTGAAAAATAATATATATATATTTGTGATCATCTCGATCAGCTCATTTCTAATCTATCTGAAGTTTCATATATGTTGCATGTATAATCTCACATAACAACTAGGTTAAATTTAGTACTAATTATTTACGAACTTACTATATGTTCAGGTCAAGTTTTTTATATTCAAATGTAACTAAAAATTGCGATTGTTTTTTATCTTTGTTTTCGATATTGTTTCATCATATTGCCATTGAAATGGAAAGAAATATTATTTATATTTATAAAGTAAAAATAACTGGAGATAAGAAATCCATGCCATCGGTAGTGATCAAATAGCGCCGTTGTCACGCTCATATAGCAGTCACTTAGTGGCCCTAATCAGATATAGATTTACTATTTGGAAGAATGAGCAAATTTTGACCTTTATCCTTCGATATATTTTGTCATTTACTACACACCGACGCTTACATCTACAGGGTTGGAAATAATATTTTGCCAGGGGGTGGGGGGGGGGGGGTATCGCTACTATTTCTAATAGTACACCTAATGAATCCTATACCAAAAGAAAGCTCCTCAAAAATGGGGTTTACTGATCATAAAAAAGACAGATTATGCAAACTTTTTTTATATCAAAGCGCCGAAATTTAGGGAGAAGTAACTTATGATAGGTTTGAAAAATGTTACTCATTAGATAAAATTCCAACTGAACTTCATACAAAATTTTTTATTTTTCGATGTTGAATCGATATCATCAATAGTCAGCATGACGACCGTTAGCACTCTTCACTGCACGTAAGCGAGATGGGTACGAACACAGAAGAGTTCCGAATAGATCAGTGTTAGTTTCCATGTCTGCCAAACATGTGAGAGGTACATCTTGAGTGTTTCTTCAAGGTAGCGAGAATCTCTTGTTTCTGATAACATTTTCGTTTCCACTTCATCTCTGATGACTGATCCGATATGTTCTGCCACATTGAGGTCAGGTGAGTTTTCCGGCCAAATATCATTACACCAAAATTTAATATCATTTTCTTGAAGCAATTGTTGGGTAGGATATGCTCGCATGCATGCCCAGGTCGAACAATCCCATACTCGGATCCCACCGGATCCCATCGAATCCCATCGGATCCAATACTGAATTTTATCGGATCCTACAGGAATTCGCCGGATCCGATGAAATCCTGGTGACGGAATCGCATTGGATTCCGACGGTCTCGGATCCGATCGGATCCCACGTCGGATCTCGTCGGAACCGAAACATGGATTTTCTGGATTTTCTAAGGGTCAGCATAGAATATAGCTAGAAAGATCGCTCATAAAATTTGCAACAACCGACGGGATTTTTCTAGTCGGATTCCAATGCAATTCCGTTTCCNTTTATAAAGATTCGTACATACTATGCGAAACTCAAAGCCGATCAGTACTGAATACACTGAACCTTTGATAGACATACGAAACCCCGCAGGGGTTTGTATTGAATGTACTGAGCTTTTAAGAATTTACAAACTCGTTATTGGTTTCGACCATTCCACACGAAATCAAGTCTAGTTTAGTTTAAAATGTTCTAAACTTTTCGAAAACTGACGAACCATCGATGCGTCGGCGTGAAATCGTCCAGTCGAAGTATAAGAAACCTTTTAGGTTCGGTGAAACTCCTTCTTTTTTTTTGAGTGTTGGGAAATCAACTCGAATTGCCGCAGCTTGTTTGAACAAATATCGTCCGGTATTGCATGATGCTAACTCTGATCTGCACAAAGCTACCGCGCAACGAATGTTGGATTTATTACATCGTCAAAGTGATTTAGAAAAGTTGATTTCCGATGGTGAACTGTCATTAAGAAAAAAGTGGATTACACTAATGGATATAAACAATAATTTCGACTTTCCTCAACTTGATCTTGACATTCTTCGCGAGTATACCTGTGGAACTTATCAACTAGAACAAAGTGCAGCTTATGCAAAAGCTCATTTATATGAGCATGACAACGAGTTCGAACTCCAAATATCACCTGATGACGATCCTCTCATTCGATGTCGACTACATAGTCGACATTCCAACGCAACTCGTTATTTTATATGCATTGATTATGATAAACATGATATGAATGACCCTATAAAGGACCATTACTGCCAATGTAAGAACGGCAAAAGAATGTTGGGATGTTGCGGGTATGTTGCTACAGTTTTATGGTACCTTGGATACGCTCGTCATATTGGATAAACACCGACAACAAGAACAGACAAATTCAAAGAAAGCATTTTGACATGTTAAATAACTATCGACAACAATAGCTATCTTTTCTTGTTTTTACTAACCAAAAAATGAAATAATGGTGAACTATACATGAGCAATAGATCGTAGAAACAACGAATAAATGTAGAATTTACATATGATAGAAAATACTTGAGGAAAACTCATCACATTTCTACATGTGTTTATGATTAGTATTTGTTGTCCGATGAATATGTGATGAATAGTGGCCTTTTGGCAGCCTTGTACGCCATCTACTAGAAGTAGTTTTCGCGTTAAACACGAATATGCTATTATATTTTCAAGTTAATCTTAATTGAGTAGGTAAAAGCGAAAAAAAGATAAAATCTCTATTAAAAAATTGAGAAAAAATTAGGTAACAGTTATCAATGCATAGCAATTTTTGGAACATTGCGCACACATTGAAGAACTATGAAATAGTGCATTTTGTAGCCTTATCTCAAGGGCAATTTCTGAGAAAGTTTGGGCCGTGGGTAGCTGTTTTTGGCTTAATACGATTTAACACACTAAAATCTATATTTATGCTTTCTTAGCAAAACGGTGTCAAACTTGCCAAAAATCCCTTTTCTTTTCTTTCCAGTATTGAGTCACCAAACGAATTGAATATCTCAGCTTGAAGCTTGTCACAAGTACTATCCAATCGTATATAAAAACTATTTTTATATGAAGTCGTTTGACTCATATCCAAAGCAATATGATTAAGCTAATTACTATCACTTAGGGTCTTACTCACCATGAGTAATTTTCATATAACTTCTTACAAGTATTGCCAAAATTAGGGTTCTTATAGACCAGTNCGACAGGGTCCTTTGTAGATAATTGACCGATTTCGAATTCTTCTCAATATTACGTCGTCTCGTTCACCGGGTGTTTCTCATTGATAAATGGATTGGACTTTCGAGCAGGTGGTTGAATGGTGTGGAACCTTTATCAGTGATGATTCAGTTTTATTACTTAGATGTATGCTATGGTGTTTTTTATGTACTCCAGCCTATAGCGATGTATTGAAGATTCCAGTGTATACATCGCTGAACATTTCTTAGAAATAAATATCTGATGATACAGACATTCACTTGCGTGTTTTTATCTGTTTTCTCATAATTATTTCTTTGATTTTCTGCAGTTAAGGAGATGTGTGCGTTTAAGTACGAAAGGAAAGAAATTACTAGTTTGGAATGCCTGCATTTCGTTGGCTTGTATTGGCCGCTTTTTCTTTGTTTTTTTTTGTCACGTCGTTTAAGAAATAACATATAAATAACTAAACTGAAAAAGCTGCTTATTTGGCTAATGTACATCAACTAAGTAGAATATCTGTCGTGATTTTGAATTTTTCGCGTCGGAATCTCATGGCGTCATTTATTTGTCCACTTTGCGTAACGAGTAGAAATTTCGTAAGTTTCTTCAAACTATTTCGCCACATAACACTCTACCATCAAAGTGATCCAAATTTTGAAATCAAATGTGATTTACATAACACATGCGATGTGTTTTACAAAAAATACTCCGCGTACAAATCCCATGTATATCGAAAACATTCAACGGAACTCCATTCATCAGCAAACCACAACTACAATATTGATACGATCCTCATTGATGATCCACAACTGCACCTAAATTTGTGAATGGAGATGAGCGCAACGAATCCATTGATACAGGTGACGAAACAGATTCAATTTTATCAAATGATGATGATGTGTCATCACATTTCTCAAGCAATCGTAATGAAGAAGTTGTTAGTTCAATACAAGATATTAAAAAGTCATTTGTAATGTTCATTTTACAATTAAGGGAAGAATTCTTGTTACCAAAAAATGTAACAAACGTTATTTTATACTCGGACACGTACGACTGGAGACGGAAACTGTTTATATAGTTCTCTTTCGATATTGAGTGTTGGATCTGAGAAACTAACACATTCGATGAGATTGTTGGCAGTTCATGCAATAGCAACTAATAGGAGCTATTTCCAAAAATTTTGTAACATACTGGGATATACTTTTGAAGAGCAGTTGGAAAGAACTGCCACACATACAATACGGGGAGGAGAAGTGCAAATTCAAGCTTTATCTATCGCACTATCTTGTCCTATATATTCATATATACAGTTTAACAATAATCCTGATCCAAAAAATAGACAGTTTATTCCGTCAAATATTAGTTTACAGGGATTAATCGATCGATTCGAAGAAGGGGCAGCAGGTGGTCATTTAATATATCTTGGATATAAATCCGACAGAAAGAAAATAGGACTTTGTATTTATTATAACAGTAGACATTATGATGCTCTTTTGCCTTTTCAAGCTAATCCTCCTCGGTTTGTACCACATTTCGACTTAATAAACGTGAGTTTAGAATATCGAGAAGGATTCATTGCAGATATAGAGAATCGGTCAACATAGATTTTGCGTTTAATCAAGTAGTTACCTGTGTGGAACTAACTCCTCGCCACGTCCTACGGGACAAAAGGAGGGCATCCGCAGGGCCTAAGGGGTGGCTCATTAGTGCGCTCAAGAATGATTCGTTTCGAGATTTTGATAAGTAAAAGCTCGGTGACATTGATTAAAGCAAAAGATTACCTGGGTGAACCTCACCCAGATCCTACCTTTCCTCCTCTTTCTATCGGTTTCAACTTCATGTTGGGTTTTTCATATGTGTAGAAAATCTGGGAATTTTTTTTGTAAGTTAGTAGTAGTACAACCGATCGGGCTCATCTTCGAACTCGTCTGCGACATTGACAATATACTGCTATGTACTAAATTTCATGACAATTGGATTATTCTTTCAGCAGTTATCGGATTAACCGGCAGACGGACATACTGACCCATACTATAGTGTGCTCACTTTTTGAGTACACAAAAACCAGCATGCAAAGTTTGACAACCTTATCTACCATAGAATCACTTGGATGATAACTCACCGACGCCAACATAATCCATCTACCCTTCCCTATGCCTACAAAAGCAGTACGGAGGGTTTGGCGTAGTCTTGATACGAAGTCGCGTGGGTGAAATTTCACCCAAATCTCACACAGGCCTACCGCTTCACTGGCCAATTAGCATTTTTCTGGATCCAAAGAAACAGTACAGAAGGTTTCGTGGCCATAGCTGATACAAAAAGTAAATGCAAAACGAAAACAAGCGGATAAACACGCAAATCTTCAACTTTTTTTTATATAGGAATTAGAGAAAACTTTACCAATAGTCAGAGAGGGTACAGCCGACCGGGCTCATCTTCGAACTCGTCTTCGACATTGACAATATACTGCTATGTACTAAATTTCATGACAATTGGATTATTCTTTCAGAAGTTATTGGATTAAGGGCCGGACGGACGGACACACTGACCCATTCTATAGTGTACTCACTTTTTGAGTACACAAAAAATGTCATTGCCACTACTTTTGGTATGCCCTAAATATATCTCGTGAAAAATCGTTTTGAAGGATTTTTTCATAGGATTTTGAAAATTTTGCGATGCGGTTTGAAGGGCACATCATTCGTTGTACTTTCAAAAACCCTTTATAGATTTCGTATTCTGATGTTTTCTTTTTACACTGTATGTTTATTTTTGAAAAATGCAATACTAAATTCATCACAATGTTTGGGAGCCATAAGTTTGGTTCATTATTTGGTTACTTGTCTACCATATGAAGAAAAACGGGTTTATATTTTATGGTATTTGCATTAGTTAACACAAAGGAAAAAAACGATCTAAATGAGGTTTTTTACTCTTTTTTTATCTTCTAAAGTGCAGGGAAAGGTGAGTTTATAAAAAAGAAAATTTCGAAAGTCTAGTTTGTGTGTCACTTTTTTGTGCATGAGTCAGTTGAAACGTTGTATTGCACAATCAGCAAAATAATTCGGCAATTGTGTTCTTTCGAAATTCTACTATGTTGAGAAAATAACCTATTCATAACATCATAATATATGGTTCTTTCCATTCGAGTAGCTGCCTAATTCGACTTATAATATAAGTGACCAATTCCTAGCACACTACAATCCCTATCTACAACAGAAATAGAAACAGATTTAGTTTGAGTTATACATACACACCCACACCCCTGTGAGTTTAGAAATAGATTTAGTTTCACTTATACATACACATCTTCACATGCACACCCACCGCGGCACCCTCAATCGAGATAGATATAAGTGAGGGTGTAGGTGTGTATATGTGTTTCATTCTGTCCATGATCACACGCACGTATATAGAGGACGCATGAAGTGGCATAAGAGGTGTGCTCCATCTATCTGTTCTTCATCTGATCTCTGTCTTTCTCTTCTTATTCTAATAAACTATATCCGAACACACAAACGCTTACATACTAAAGGTGTCGGCCTATAGTACATCTCATTAATTTTTGAATAATTTCATCATCTCAAGAGATAGAGTCTTGTGGTTTTTTTAATCGAAAGAGGACACCTATGAGTAGCTTTTCGCAAATAGAACTAGGCTTTGGGCATGTTTTAATAACCAGTTTTTCAGCAATTGTCTGAAAAATCTCACCAATTGTGGAAAGTTGCTTTTAGGCGTCCTCCTTTGATTTCAAAATCGTAGGACTGTACATATTTTCGTCGAAAAGTTGTTTAAAAATTAGTGAGGTGTATTGCACAGGATAGCTCCAAAGTTACGTATCAACAAGAAAATTGAATATCTCTATTACAGCTCGAGGGAAGGAACTGTTTGTTTTTAATTAGTAATAGAGGCATGTATAAGCTTTATATCCATAAAGACATTTCCAGATAGACTCTCTGTTAGTTATATTGTTTTCTATCCTATCTGTGAAAAAATAAAATTTTTCTTGTTGAAATCAATAGTGATACTATTAACTAACGATCTTCCTAGACATGTCTTTATCATTGGTAAAAAATCAGATCCTTTTATTAAAGTTTGAATGAAGATATTCAATTTTCATATTGGTGCAAAACTTTTGCTCCCGTTCCTTTTATTTTATCGATGAAGGTGGACACTTCTATGCTTTTTTAGAATTGTTGATATCTCTCGCTTGAGAATGGCTGAGAACACTGTGGAATCCGACGTAACGCATCAACTTTTCGAAATGTTTTACGAGATTAGAAAGACATTAAGAGAGAATGAAATTCAAGTCCCCCTTGATTTTCCTATCGTCGAAATCGACAATAAACTAAGCTGTGAACTCAATTGTTTGGGATGCACGCAAATTGAAGACGGTATGGTTCGTTGCATTCAAATGCTTCTAAAAAAACCCGGAACGGATGTGTTTTACTCCAAGGAAGCTCTGATCGCAACGCTTCTTCACGAATTTGCACATTGTATTACTTCTCCATCAATCGAAGACCATCATTCGGAGCTTTTTTACTCCAACTTCGAGAAAATTCTCAGGTAAGCTTTGAGAATATTTTCGGCCTACTCTACTGTATCTCAGACACGTTTTTCTTAACAAGCTGATTTAGGATATTGAAATGAAAACATTTTCTCATTCTTCTGTTGGTTCTTAACCAGTCATTATATTTTATCCGTGGAAACCCTATTTTGGGGAAGTCTGTTTCTCGCACCGAAATAAGTTGAAACCCAAATAGTCTAGATTTGTTAGAAAGCGTATGAGTTATTCTATCTATTCAAACATTCAAAAATTATGGTCCAATTTTCAACTTGATTAAAGCCGACATAGCAAATTTCCACAGCGACAACAAGAACGGTGTTCTCCATCAGCACTTGTTCTCTGAATAGTCAAGGATGTAGGCGCAAGTTTTTGCGATGGTGAGGGCATAGATGTGGATGATAGTAAGACAGCGAATCAGTTTCGATTTCGATTGGGATTGATTTGGGCCTCGAAAGCAAATACCGATGAGATCATCTATCTCGAGAATACCTTTCATGGAATATCCCACGACATGGAATTTAGTAAATCTGTCAAAACAACATTCGGCAAACAAAATAACCACTTTAGGATTTCTTCTGATTTTGACGCGGAGAAAAAGAGTCGACAGACTTGTTATGAATTCACCAATGCGTTTATCACTAATCATGCACTTCGCCGGTTCAAAATCACAAACTTTATATAGAATATTATTATTTTCAAGATCAGTGTAAAAGATTGAGCTACTAAAATAAAACTTATGATCTTCGATTTTGAAGAGTTTTATTTTCTAAAAAACACCAATGAATCTCATAAAAAAAGTCTATTTTCTTTATTCCTCCAAATAGAATAGGTGGAAAGTGACGAGGTGGCTCTTTTGGATAGAAAGACTCGCTTTTTCAACTTTACTATAACTCACATTTGATTAACTCCTTATATCCGATCTAATTTAGCAGAGTGACGAACCATATTTTTCGACCTAGATGCATTATGGCTTATGAAGTATCTACAGTTTGTGTCGCTAAAACGAAGCATGTGTCTCGCAAGACAGTAACTCTCGATCTTTCACACAATTATATATTGTTCGGATTTAAAAGTTATATTAACAGAAAGGTGATAGTGGCAAACAATAGAGCCTCCACGAAAGAAGTCTTAAGATTATTTAGGGTTCTTTAGCAAAGTGAAAACTTTTCGTATCAATATTCTGAGCTAGCTCGCCAAAATATTTCACACTATGAATTTGCAAAGGTTCTACAGTTAAAGCTGACATAGACCAGTTTTAGTTCAAAACAAGCACAGACTCGTAACGATTGAAAAATACTTTACGTACGCCGTTTTAAAAAATCTTCATTTCATCGAGTTCTATGTACTGAGAAATCAGCTTGTTAGGCAAATATTGGTTCTACTTTGAACAAAAGACAATATCTCTGAAGTTTTTTTTCTAGAGTCGCCGAACTCCAAGAAATCTTTATTTTGCCTACAAAAGCAAACAAATTCAGTTATCCAAATCTTCGTAGATTCGATGCCATAGATTTAGGTGCTGCTCCTCCTAGTTCTTGTGGCTATTCACCACTGTACAATCCATCTAAGACGAATTTTGATTCACTCAGAATTATCGTCATCGCGCCAGATCACACACAAAAATTGATTATTTTGCCTCATAACGAGAAAAATCTTACGAGTCTCTCTAAAGTGATCAAACAAAAATTTCAGCTTAAACCGAAAACAATAATTCTTCCTGGAGGAGAAAAACTCACAAATGAAACGCTACAGACGCTACCGATCGAATCAACTCTTCACTTTTGTTAATGACTATCAAGAGGGAAAAGCGGATTTTTTCGGATTCTAGAATCCGTAAGAATCTGAGAACTCAAAATCCGTTTTTTCGTCCTTGTAAATGACTTTGAATAACAAATAAAATTCAAATTTCTACCAATTATTTTATTGAAAAAATCAGATGATGTTGATTGACTACATAATTTCTATCATGAAATTCTGCAATATAGAATTCCAGACTGACATCCTCAAGTGTAGTTAATAAAAAATAACTGTTCCAACCAGTACACTTGAAGATTCTATCATTGTATCTATTCATCCTTCGCTTCTTTCTTTCAATCTTTCTTCTTCTTCTTTTTCTGCGATTGTGTTATTTATGAAAGGTAATTCTCTGTATGATATGAGATACAACTGAGGTGTAATATAATGTTGTGAGCACCATCTATACGAAGAATAATGATAACGTTATTTCTTCAGTTTGTCATATAAAGTAAATAAAATGTTGCAACAATAACAGAATATTATTTCGCCTCTCTCTTTGACATCCTCATCGTTATTTTTCCGTTACATTAAGCAGGCAGAATTTATGAGAGGATATTTTACTAAAGCAAAAACGTATACGTTCTTTTTCTTTTTCGGTATATAATGAATGATGCCAGTATGCAAATTTTCTTTAATTAAAAACTGTCGAGAAAGAATTTAATGTGAAAATTGATAAAAACAGCAGGTATTGTTCTTATTGATTAGATAAAAAAGGTGAATAGTGGCAAGGAAAATAATAAAACGACTTGTTGAACAATCATGATTTGATTCGAACCAACAATGTTTATATTCTTACACCAGAACAACGAATTATGATCAAACAATACGGTAGAGAAGTATCGATTCCATTTATAAAACCACCAATTTTGAATTATCATCCATTTTTAACTAATTACATTACATTATCTCCTTTTTCAGAACCTATCATCGAAACTTAATTGCAACAAACAACTATGAGTGATGCACTATTTGAACCAAATCTTCGATTACAACATAAAGCATTATTTATGGCATGTACTCTACTTGACATCAACGAAGGAAAAGTAATGATTGGTATTATCAATGCAACAAATCCGGCTAGTCTCATATTACCGTCGGACTCTTCAAACGAACGCATTCCGAAAGGGAAAATAGCGAATAAAACAACCAACAATACAGATTCAGAAGATTGAAACACGGCAACAGTAGAACGAACTGAATACAACTGTCGAAATTGTTCACAACGGTTTGTAGCTAAGGACAATTTATTTAAACACTGACGTTAACAAATTACCAAGTTAACCGCACATGTCGTCGATGATCATCAGCGAAACCAGATTACAAACATACTATGGAAAAACGGAAATTTATTTGATCTTCGACAAACATCGAAAATCGACATCATTTTGAAAAATGATTTCAGCGAACATTCAACATCTCCGTGGTCTTCACCAGTAGTCCTCGTGAATAAGAAAGATGGAACAACTCGATTCTGTGTAGATTATCGTCGACTCAATCAAGTTACGACAAAAGATGCTTTTTCATTACCAAGAATCGATTATATTTATGATCAATTAACAAAAGCAACATATTTTAGCAAATTTGACTCCAAAGCTGGTTATTTTCAAGTACCACTCGACAAAGCAGATCGACCAAAAACAGCATTTTCGACACGCGATGAACACTTTCAATTTAAATTATTACCACAAGCATTAACCAACGGACCACCAACATTTCAACGTATTGTTAATCAGATACTTGGTCCAAATCGATGGAAACACACGTTAGCATACATCGATGATATTATCATATACTCACGAACATTTCCTGAACATGCACAACATATTGAAGAAGTATGCTCATTACTAAATAATGCAAATTTCAAGTTAAATATAGCAAAATGTGAAATTGCACGAACCGAAATATTATTTCTTGGACACATCATCAAACAAGGTATAATTCAACCTGATCTAGAAAATACTCGTGGTTTAGCAGATGTTTGTGAACCAACATCAGCCGAAGAAGCATTTCGATTCGTCAAAGCAGCTGAATATTATCGAAAATTCTCAATCATTGCAGCACCACTACACAAATATTCACCAACAACGTTACAATAACAGAAAAATAACAAGAAAGCAAAATTCGAACTGTCGGAAGAAGCACGTACAGCATTCTACCAACTGAAGCATATATTAACAACAGATCTTATTCTCAACTGACCAGATGATGATATGAGAGTGTGTGAGGGAGGAGGAGGGTGCACCCTACAACGGCGCAGTCAGTGTCAATGTGAACGGCATTCGTTGCCGTTAGTTGGCTCATAAGTGATAGTCATATAGTTAATAAATGATTATATAGTATTTAACAGTCAGATGCCGATTACTTGATAGTCCGTTGATTGATAATAAGTGATTGGTTGATAAATATCTAATTAACTGTTACATAATAGTTAATAATTAGTCACTCAAGGATTTACGATCAATCACTTACGAGTTGGTAAGCGGAAAACTCGAAACTTCGAATTGTAGATTTAGAAGTTTAAAAGTTGAATAGTTTAAAACTCGAGTACCCGAATTCTAAGTTGAAAGAGTTAGAATTCGAATGAAAGTTTTAAAACTCGAATCGAATCAACGATTTCTACACTACTCGATGACCTGGGAAAAGGAAAAACTTTTAAGTTTCAAAGAAAATTAGTTAAGAACAATACTATAGTTTTTGTTTGATTTGTTCAGTAAAGATCATTGTCGCCATAATTTCAGGATGTGTTGGAGAAAATGAACTGTTCAAAGCAGCAAGCAGTTTTTCTAGGAAAAAGAGTGCTTTAGAATAGTTTCCCATACTAAAATATACCATTCCAATGTTTCTGTACGTATTAATCAATAAAAAATGATTCCAGGGAAGAATGTTTTCTCTTATTCGAAGTGCTTTATTGTGGAATTCAAGTGCTGAGCAATATATATTCAGATTTGCGTACACTGTGCCCACGTTATTGTAGGAATTGGCTAAATCAGGATGATTTTCAGGTAGAGCTATTTGTCTGATTCGAAGTCCTTTTTCATAAAACTGAAGTGCTTTGTAATATTCTCCCATATTCTGATATGTAAGACCCATATTATTATAACAAGTTGCCAGACTAGGATGACTAGGAGGAAAAACTATTTCTTGTATTTGAAGACTTTTATCATATAATTCGAGTGCTTTCCAGTAGTGACCCATGTTGTCATACAAGAGAGCAATGTTGTTGTAAGACAGAGCTAAATCAGGATGATATGAAGAAAGGGTTTCTTCTCTTATTTTGAGTGCTTTTTGGTAAAATTCAAGCGATCTCTCATAATCACCATTGTCTTTACAAATAGAACCAATGTTGTCATATGTCACAACCAGATCAGGGTGTTTTGGAGGCAAATGTTTGATATCGATTGCCAGTGCTTTATCAAAATATTCAAATGCTTTGCAGAAGTTTCCTGTTTTCCCATAGAGTAAAGCAATGTTATTGTATGTGTTAGCCAGCGAAACCTGATTACCATTTGGAAGAGTTTCTCTTATCTGAAGTGCTTTATTGTAAGATTCCAATGCTTTATGGTAGTCGCCTAGTTCATTATATATTACACCGATACAATTGTAAGAAGTACCTAGGTCAGGATGATTAGGAGTTAGAACTATTTTTCGTATTTGCAGTGCTTTATTATGAGAGCAAAGTGCTTCCGAATATTCACCTAGATACCAATGTACATTACCGATATTATTGCAGGCAATAGCTAGATCAGGATGATTAGATGGCAGCACTTCTTCTAGTTTTTGGAGTGACCTACTGTGATATCGCAATGCTTCGAAGTAGTGACCCATGTTAGTATAAACGTGACCAAAGTTGATATAAATCATAGCCAGAAAATACGGATTTGAAGTCAATGGTACTTCTACTATTTGAAGTGCTTTTTTAAAATATTCAAGTGCTTTTGAGTTTTCACCCAGGTGTCCAAAGATTCGACCAATGTTACTGTAAGCAATAGCCAGATTAGGATGGTTCTGAGGAAGAGTCGCTTCTCTTATCTTGACGGATTTCTGACAAAGTTCCAGTGCTTTTTTGTAATGACCCATATTTGTATAAGTGACAGAAGCATTGTTGTAAAAATATGCTAGATGAGGATGATTGAGAGGAAATGTTTTCTTTCCTATCTGAATCGCATCTCTGTGAAATTGAACAGCTTTAGAATAATTACCCATACGCTCATACAACATGGCAATGTTGTTATGAATCGTAGCCCACATATGACTATTCGGATTGAATAGATTTTCTCGCATTACTTGGAGTGCTTTTTCGTAGGACTGAAGCGCTGTTGAGTAACTAGCCATGTGATCATGAACTAAACCAATACTACTGTGTGTTGTAATCAACAAAATATGATCTGTGACAAGAGTTCTTTGTTGAATTTCGAGAGATTTATCATAAAATAAAAGTGCTTCGTCATTTTTTCCTTGATTTCTTTTCACTTCTCCAAGTTGTAGATAAATATAAGATTTAGTTTCATCATCGATTGTTCGTTCCAGTGTGACATCGTATAATTTTTCAGCCTCATCGAATTGACCCATGCATTGCATTAATGATCCTAATCGTAATCGACCAGATCCTCTTGCGACTTCTTTTTTCCGTAAGTGTTCTGTAAGTCGTTGAAGTTGTAGGTCTTCATCGGAGGTCAATGTAAGATCTACTTGGTAAAGTGAATCAGTGCTATCGATTCGTTGAATATTTTCAATGCGAAAAACAGTGTGCATGGAGAAAAGAATTTCGTCTTCATTAAAACAGCTAACTTCCTTTATGGAAGCGAATGGAGAAGAAGGAATATTGGGATCAATCGTCATTTGAAAAAGAACACCAACAACGTCCATATTTTTGTTAATGCTTTCAGCAAATATAAGTGAAATATCTTTATCAGTAGAAGTAGATAAAAAGTTGTTGAAAGACATAAGTCCACCAAAGTTTTTCTGTAGTCTTTCAAAGTCATTTCTCGATAATCCTTGTCCTCGATAGACCATAAAAGTGTTTTTGTGGCATTGAACAATTTGTTTTCTGTATAGAATTTCGATTTGACTATGTAGATCACATAAAATAAAACTCATTTTAAGAATAATATTCACATCCAACGTTCGAAGAGACAAGTTAAGCATGTGATAGATTAACGGATCTTTTGTGTACCACCAAATAGACGCGTTTGGAGAATAATTGCGTTCGAAATCGGCTATATCATTTAATCTATGCGTATTTCCGACATATTGCTTACGCCAAAGTTGAACCAAGTCGTTAATTGCCTGTTCGTCATGATCTGTTTCCAAAAGTATTTCTTTCAACAATCGAGTGTACATAAACGAAGGTTCTAGTTGATCGAGATCGTAATTGTAATGATCTCTTTCAAAGTTAATAATGCTTATAGGGATGTCATTTTGGTTGGATAGTTTGTCAGACAATTGTATTGCCTCACAGATGAACGTCATTTGTGTGTAAAAACCTTTAATTTTTTTCCAACTATCACTCCAACCATTGTGTAGAGTTTCTCCGTCACAAAAAATGTATATACTGTCAATAAGAGAAATATCATGAATAACGGGTACCAATTGTTGACTCATGATATCTGGAAGAATAATGAACATTTTTCGATAAACGATGTCAGTTACAAAATCAATACATTCATCTAAATTTGTGAAGGTATAGACGTCATTGGCGATGTTTTCCAATTGTGCAAATTTATTTTCATCATCTTCACTTTTCGAATGATTTTGTTCATAGAACCATATCACCAAATTGTACTCAATAAAGTGTTGTTTTATTGATAACGAAAATGTTTCATTTGATTTTTGTTCATGCATATTCAATTCTTCTCTTTTCGGTGAATATTTCTCACTAAATCAAGGATTATTTGACGATTAAAACGCACGTTTTTTTTCTATGTTGGCATTTTTATTTTTTGTTACTTGGTGACAAGCAAAACTACCGAAGTTTGATTGAAAGTACGTGTCAACAGCAAGCGAAAGTGTTCTTGATGAAAATACTTTTTCCTCGGTAAAGAGAAGAACAAACTTTTTCTTGAATATGATGACAAGAAAAACTATCACAATGTGATCAGAAGTATTTTTTACAGTTAAAATAAAACACACTAGCTTGAATTAGATATTTTGGCACCTCATTAAGATAAATATTGGGTGAAATTGAAAGTAGAACAGATTATCAATATATTCAGAAAATGAAGATTCGGACCACACTGTGGTTTTGATAGTTCGAGTTAAAGCCATTTAATAGTTATTATGAAGGGAGTAACTCAGACTTTTTAGAATTTTACGAAACCGGTGATAAATACCGTCTCTTCAAACCATGAGGGTGTGGGTGTGGGGGAGGAGGAGGGCGCACCCTACAACGGCGCAGTCAGTGTCAATGCGAACGGCATTCGTTGCCGTTAGTTGGCTGATAAGTGATAGTCATATAGTTCATAAATGATTATGTAGTATTTAATACTCAGATGCCGATTACTTGATAGTCCGTTGATTGATAATAAGTAATCGATTGGTAAATATCTAATTAACTGTTACATAATAGTTAATAATTAGCCACTCAAGGATTTACGATCAATCACTTACGAGCTGGTAAGCGGAAAACTNGCTAAACAATTAGTTGTTGAACTCCATGTTTGATTTGTACACGAAGAATTACATGACATTCTGGTTGTAGTAGTGGTTGTTGCTATTAAGATAAACACAAAAGAAAGTATCGGAAAAACCTGATGATCTAGTATAATCATTAAAACATTACTTGATGATGTGCTACTAGAAGAACTGCTAGCTGTAGTACTAGTGGTATAATTCAATATATAATTATCTACAATAACACAAATTAGAATAAAAGAAACCGTCATTTTAAACAAATCATCATATATTTACATCCACATTCGATATTCATTAAACATTTTAGATTAAGATCATTACGGCATTCAATGTTATTTTGACATAAAGCTCCGTCTAATTTTTGACTTCGGCATATTGATCCATCATAATATGTATTCATTTCACATTGACAACTATTATTAATACATTTCATATATCGATTATTATCACACATTGAACACGCATAACCATAATTAAGAAAATCTTTTATATTTAATTGAACTGACCCATATAATGATTGAGATGATGGTGATGATGAAATAATTAATCCTGTCGTATCTACATCACCTTGATAAAGACGGCAATATTTTGTTTGAATATCATAATTAAATGTACGACAATATTTAGTTGTCATACATTTTTGAGCACATGTGATAGTAGAACTAGCAGTTGTATTGACGAGAAAAAGAGCTTGTTCATTAGACGGTAAAAATTCTAAACCTATCTGAGATAAATAAAATGATGATTCTCGAAGATTTGGATCACTTTGAGCAAATTTTTGTGTTATTGTAATAATGAAGTAAATCAATAATAGATAACAGCGACTCATTTTTGTATCAATTCTACAATAATAAATCAAACATGTATATTAAAATCATGAGCCACTTTTTCCAAATACGACATACGATCAAAACACACTCCCAGGTTATTATGGCACGGTCGGTTCCGGCTGGTTAGGTTCGTTTTCCGACCATTTCCTTGCCGCTGGATTCCGGCCGGAAGTTTAAACGTAGGTTCCACTCATTTCCCGACCGTTTCCTGCAAACTTCGAGCTGGAAACGGCCAGGAACTGATCGGATATTTCCTGTCCAATTCCGGCCGGAATCCGGCGGCAAGGAATCTGCCGGAACTTGCTGAAATCGGCGAAAACTGTGCCGGAATCGAGAAGAACTGTACCGGAACCCACTCAGATTTCAACGGGTCCAGTCGCCGGAATGATCGACCTGGGCTTTTCTTCTCTTCATTTCTATTATAGTCACTGCAAACAGCACAGATGGTTTCTACTATATCTGCTCTATTTCATAATTAAAACAGGAAAAGAAATAATTTCCTTTTTTGTGTACTCAAAAAGTGAGTCCGGTTGTATATTTATCCCATAACGCTTAAACAGCCTGAGCAATTGACTAGGATTTTTCTTCCGCAGGTTTGTCTCATAAGGAGTGTGGGTGCCGCAGCGAGATCGTCAAACTGGAGGCGAAGAGCAGTCTGTTACATCGTGCACCTTGAGAACAAACCATGAGATGCCTAATTATAATTATAATATAAATTCGCAGTTGAATGAAAAACTTTACTTATAAAATAAACCGTATTCATACTCCAATATTTCTAACTTTCTAATTTATAAATGGACCACACTTTCTGTAAACTTTGTACAAAGGAAAAAAAAGTTTTCTTATAAATTATATTGATAAATCGTCGTAACTAACTTTTCGAGCTCTGGCAAGCAACGTTAAATCGGCCATTTGGAGATTATCTAAGTTATTGTTGACTCTGGTGATAATCTAGTATTGAATGCTGTTGTACGATTTATTCATTCCTTGTCGACAGGTGATGATGTGTTTGCAGTTGAGTTTGATACGTTATGTATTGTATGATTTTCTGGGTACGTAAGGATTGTATGTGGTAAAAGGACGTCTCCTTTTTCTTTCACTTGGTGTCGAGCACCGGTAGCAGTTGCCGTTGGTTATATATCGTGTAGTTTGTGTTTCCTTTTATCTTGAATTCAGGTAAGAGATTCGTTTGTTTGTTCGGGTCACTAGAAGTGACTCTGGTGTAAAGTTTTTTGGCGCGATGTAATAAGAGTGGTTCGATTCTTCTTCAGTGTGATATTTGGAAGAACAAGATAACCAGGGTCGCCAAGTTAGAGCGAGAGAAGTTGTTTATGATGTGCATGCGTATGTATCTCTGTTTATTTCGAAAATTAACGCGTCTTATATGTGTGAGAAAAACAAAGGATATAACACAACATTACAAGTCGAGGGGCACAGACAAAGGAAAGATATATGATATCGTTTAAGATATCATCTATAATGATTCATTCTCGTACAAATAGTAAGTAGAATTTAATAAAGCAAAGGTTAAAGTATCAACTAATACGAAGTCTTGTCATTCGCTGTTTTCTACATTGTCAGGTACTGAGATTGTAATGACGTCGAAATGCTTCCCATTTACGTCTTATTATCATTTGAGATTCCTTCCTATAAACTTCCGATGGTAATACAAAAATGAAGAAGTGAAGTAACGGTGGAATGAACGAAATAAAATAGCCAGACAAAAACAACTTATATTCTTTTGGTGATTTCATACAATTAGATATGAAGGAAATGACTAGACGAGGTAATGATAAGATAACCAATAAAATTGAACTAATGATAAGATATTTGTGATGGTCAAGTTGTTCTCTTAAGTGACTTTTGAAGGTAGTTTCTTTCTTAATAGTCGAACGTTGTCTTGCAGTAATAATAATGATACTAATAGCTGAGATGAAATTGAGTGAGAATGGAATAATAAAATGAAAAAGATTGATAAATCTATTGTAGATTTCAATGTTCAATGTAAATTCAACCCAACACCATGTTCTTTTTTCTTCAATATCATCAAATAGACGACGATATATAGGATCGTGAAGAATAGAAGCAGCAGCAAATAGAACAATTACAAAGATAACTCGTTTTGTGGCTTGTTTGCTCTTTGTTTTGTTAAATTTGACACCTAAAAAAGCAACTAAAAGTCGCTCTAAAGCCACACAACCATATAGCCACTCAGTCGTAACCATTAAAAATCGAAGAAAAAATTCCATTGTAATAGAATTGATCAACAAAAACCTTCGCGAAGTGATAATATTCATTTGAGAAAAAATAAGAAACCATAGTTTAAAATAAAAAGTAATTATTGTCATAATTGCTGTTATTGATGAAACAAATAGATAAAGACCACAACCGATTTCTCGAGTAGATTTTGCTTGAAAAGTAACCATCGATAGAGTTCCACTAATAAGACCAAAAATAAGCATGAATGTGGCTATAGTAATGCTGATCAGAACAGGTGATGATTGTCGGATTATCGAAAGATGTGGATGAATATGATAACCTAGGATGGAATCAAGTGAAAGACCCGAATGTTTAGTACTACGTTCACATTTAGAACCATAAAAACATTCTTGACAAACACAGATCCTTTTTGTTGGACAGTGTGGATCATCTTGAAAACATCGCCCTCCATTTTGACAGTCATGGACGCCTGAACAGTTGTAATTCATATGAAAGTCGAAATGAAAACAATTGGCATGTCTTTTTTCGGTACATAGACACATAAATGTTTCATTATCATGAAAACAACGAAGATCAGTATGTTCTTGACATGCCACGTGATAATATTTTGCACGACGAAGGGTTGAATAATTAACGGTTACTTCATCGAAGAGTTCTCGAATGTGTGGACAACGTTGTGATGGTGCAAGTTGCGTAGAAATAATAATCGAACGTGTATAATTGTGTTGAAGAGCAGCAAGATAATAACTGTATTCTAGCTGAGCGAATATAAGATGAAAGGGAAATGACATGTGGAAAGTGATTGTCTTTTGACCAAAAAGAATTTTTCGAAGTAAAGTTGTTCGTGCTGGTGCTGGACTGTTGCTTATCATGCTATGCTGTATAATCCGGATGAAATGAGCTAGAATAGATGGTGCCATTTCTACATCAGATAAGCTTATGTCAATTCTCACATCTCTATCTTCACAGAATTTCCCCAAAAAACCATCTGGACAAACACAATGGAAATTAGTTAATGAATTTCGGGCATCGTCTGGTACACAAACACCACTATTCATACACGTGTTTGCTTGACATATTGAGTTAAGATAACATCGTGGTCCAATTTTGTTTAAAGAACAAAGACAAATCGATCGGTTATTCACGAAACCAACACAGATCGAATCTGGTGAACAGTTACATTTATATCGAGTAGTAGTAGTTGTATGAATTTGATTTAAGCTGCATGGACAAGAGTTCAAATTAACATGTCTCAGTGATTTCAGGTACTTTTCACTGCATAATATGCGACAATCTTGATGAAGTGGAATCGTAAGTAGAGCACTAACACGGTTAACAGGCATGAAGAGAAATTTTACTGGTATGATCCAACTGGTAAGATAACTAAGACTCAATTTATCATAAGCGTCGATATAGATTGTATAATTTTTTNTTTGATTTAAGCTGCATGGACAAGAGTTCAAATTAACATGTCTCAGTGATTTCAGGTACTTTTCACTGCATAATATGCGACAATCTTGATGAAGTGGAATCGTAAGTAGAGCACTAACACGGTTAACAGGCATGAAGAGAAATTTTACTGGTATGATCCAACTGGTAAGATAACTAAGACTCAATTTATCATAAGCGTCGATATAGATTGTATAATTTTTTGTTATATCCTTCGGCCGTTGTTGATAGAGGAGATACAGATTGTACTTCATGTTACAATCAATTATCGAACTGTATGTAATTTGTTCATGCGAGTGAACGAAACCGACATGATCAACTAGTCTAATGACAATGCCAATGATATGAAAATTTCCCACATTTTCTTGACGTAATTTAATAGTTAGAGCAATACGTTGATTTTGATATTGACAAAAAACACCATAATAATTCGATGGACAAAAACAGTGTTCTGTTTCATTTTTTCCGACCAGTACCACAATACCTCGATGACATATCCACAGATAATGACCATCAATATCTTCAAAGGTATTCTCTTTCGTCACTGGTATCATATCATCTTGCACATGTTTGTCAGTTATTGTTGTTAATTGCATTGAAGGAAAATTAGATGAAGATTGATGAGAAAATGATTTTATCTCATAAAACATGTAATCCTCCATATGTTTGAAATAAAGAATAATTTCTTGATTAGCTTTATCAGACGAATCACATACTTGATCGATACTGTTCTTGCAAACAAAACAGCTGTCTTTAATTGTAGCACATTTCGTATCATTCCAACATCGATAACGCATGACATTACCATTTGAACCACGTGATTTGCAGTAAGATCGTTCATCTGTTCCTCCAACACAGTTGACAACTCCATCTTCAGTATAATTTATATGTAAACAATCCATTCTACTATTGTTTGGGAAAAGACAAGGATGATGATTTGCAGGACATTGAAAAGGTGATGGACAATTAATTTCATCAATCCCTTTTGGACAGTTCCATACTGTATCACAACGTGTATATTCATTCACACACAACCATCGTTCACAGTGAGTTTCATCAGTTTCATTTGCTAAAGGAAGCAGATCAGGCCAATTGTTACACAAAGCAGAAAAAGGAATTTCAGAAATCGTAGTTCTAATACCATCTATGTTCCACTCATCTTCTTCACCAATACAATGCACTTTTAAATCATTAACAAGGAAATGTGCCAGACATTTCTGCTCAGACATGCATGGAAAACGATATTTACTATCATTCAATATACAAGAGCCAGCAGAGAACAATTCATCGAAATCACCAAAACAATCCGAAATTCCATCATTAATTTTATGTGCATGAATGCATTTATTCGTTTCCAAGCAACGTATCATAGTCGGTTCTGCACAGCCAGTCTTATTTTCAATTTGATAAGGATTATAGCATGAAATAAATACTTTATAAAAATCATCCAATAATGACAATTTCAGCTCGTCAATGTGTAAACATGTATAATCATTCACTGTAAAGGTTGGAACGAGAAATGGACATAAATATTCATTGTAACAGACGAATTGAGGTCTAGCTTCTTTAACAAAGTTAATTGTCTGATTAGCAAAGTAGCCTAATCTTACATGGCCACCCCACATAGGAAAAGTTGGTGCGATGAATGAGGACGGACACCCATCAAGAGTTTGTCGTTTACATTCTTCTTTATTAAGGCATAAATTTCTACAATGCTGATCAAACTCGTTCGAAGATATCAATACGGATGTACATACAAGAGTTTTGAAACAGCGAGGAAACTCTATATCTTCGGAGTTGTGCCAATCAACTAGAAAGTTGAATGCTTGATCTCGTTGATTATTGCATTGAAGTTTATTATCTGGGAAATCATATTTAAGACAATTGCCATCTCCACAAGGAAAATGCCAAGGAGTTCGACAAATGAAATCTTCGCATCGAAACGTTGGATCATTAAGACATTTATCACCACCATCGAGGTCTCTCACTCCAATTTCATCCGATGCATCCATACATTCTGGACTAATTAATTTCCAAAACTCATCTCTTAGAAAACCTTCATTCACACACATTCCATTTCGACATTGATATTCATTCTCTTCACATCGATTTATATACAATTCATGACAATGTTTTTCATCTTCACCACCATCAAGACAATCGACTTTTCCATCACATATTTCACTCCAATCAAGACAGAGATAACGTGAGCCACGATTACATTTTAAATGCTCATAGCATGTAAAAGTTGGCATATTCGGGGGCCTATCTGGTCTTCGATGAAAGATTGTTTCGGTAAGTTTTGAAAATGATTGATTTAAAATAAATCTATACTGACAAAACGGTCCAAACCATGGCAGAGTACAATTATAAAATTGTGCAATTGATGATGATTGATTCATTTCTTGCAAAAATTGTTCATAATCTTCAACAAGATCAATAGGACTCGACCATTCTATTAGATTCTTACTGGTTATATTTTGTTTTTTTAATTCATCGAAGCTTAATTTAGATGATATTGAATTTTCATTGATATTTTCTTCTTTGAAATGCATACCTGTACAGTATTCAATTATCTGTTTAACTAGGATATCACTCTCATCAAAAGTATCTTTGTTAGGGATTGTCAAATAGAAACAGTCATGAGAGAATTCGTTGATCATCCTATCTGTGTTGTAAAGGTTATAGAATGGTTGCCATACATTTGAATAAGAAAACATAAAGAGACCAATAATGATATTAAATAAAAATATATCCATCTTGAGAATATTCAATCTGAAATGATTCATATACATTTTTCGAAGGAAAATATTATATATGATCCCAATATTGGATTTCACTTACGTATATCCTATAGACTTTTCTACCTATGCCAATGTTACAATTAAGATATGAGGCCAACTTTCTTTTCACTCTATTTAGACTTGATCATATATTATTATGTAATAAATATAGCTACATATCTTATCTTGCAGTTCAAGATTAGTTGGATTTTTCATAATATTACCATGTATTTGTCTTGTAAATTTATGCATCCTGTACGCTTATTAAAGTTGTTCGTAGTTCATTCATCTCATGTAGCATCAAAATGAATGTAAGAAGGCTCAAGGAAAAACTATCAATCGTAGAAAATGCCAAAAAATTCAGGGTACGGAGGTAAGCGAAAATGAGTGTAAAGATTAAATGAGGCATTTACATTTACACATCCATCTGCGTTGATACACATTTTTCTTAGTATGCATCAAACCTGGCCATTCAGGTTGGGTAGATATCGAATCCTTTCGACACTTTTGTTAATTATGTCGATGATCATATACGGCACATCTTGGTTAAATGAATGGATGCGTGATGTACGTTTCAAATTTATTGTTTATCCACAATCTCCATCAACATCTGTCCAATTTGAGCATGAGACGACTTTTATCTCAAAATTTACTTACGGATCAAGTCTCACATATTGCATATTTTCTATGAAGAACGCTTATCTTTATGATATTCTTCCTAAAATTCCAACAAAAAGAATTTTTGGGGCAAGCGACAATTGCCCGCTCTCATTCCTAGCTGACTCACCCATGGTAATGAAAAATATTTTGTGGGAGGTGTGTCTGTCTCATTTTCTGAAAAATAGAGAAAAGAAACCGAGTTTACATTTGTTTGTTGGCATTTATCCTCAATATGATGAACCTACCACTACTCTCGCGTGCACCATTGTTTTTAACTTTTTCTTAAATAATGCATATTAAATCAACTTACCATACCATACATTCAACTTGACTGCGTTGCAGATTTATATTCGCATCTCACATGTATAAGAATAAGAAGCATTACAAAGCTACGAACAACAAATAATTAGATCTAAGCAATATTGTTCCGAGATACGAGAAAAATATACTATTCAGTTTATCTCTCAAATATTATTAAGTTAGGGCCCGGCGGGTCAGTGGCAGAGCTAGGACGAGTACTTGGCGTAAAGCGATTAAATCTTCTCGACAGATAATTTTCGAAAGTCATCCATTAGGTTCATTCGATACACCTTGTTGAGTGTTACAAAATGACATATCTTAGTCTTCTATTCTAAATGTGAATAGATTTCAACGATTGAAAAATGCCAAAAGTACTTGTACTTGTCAAGTACAAGTACTTTTCATACATTGATGTTTTTTAAAATTTAGGTATAGTCGGAACACAAAAGCAAGATATGTCATTTTGTAGCACTCAACAAGGTGTATCGAATGAACCTAATGGATGGCTTTCGAAAATTATCTGTCGAGAAGATTTAATCGCTTTACGCCAAGTACACGGCAAGTAATCGTCCTAGCTCTGGTCCGCGGTTTTTCATCCTGATCTCGCCGGTGTTGGATTTGGGTTCGGATCAGCGCAACTGGACCCTATATTAAGGCATCCCGGCCTTCATAAAAAGTCAAATTTGATGGTTTTATGACTTTTTGCTGGTTAAAGAGGTCCTAGTGTCTACTTCAAATTACATTACAGTTTATTGATTTTATGACGCGTTTTCGAGGTTTTATAGCGTTTCTGAATCGTTCTATTAAAAAAATAATGTTTTTTCTCGAAATTTTTTATAAGTTTTCCAAACTTATCGAGCGAAAAGAACATGAAAGTTTCGATTATGGGAGTGAACCTACTCATTCAGAACACCGCCCGTTTATAACAAATCATGATAAAGTACTTATACTACTTTCTCAAGCAAAAAACTTTCAAGTACAGTATCTAAGCTTTTTATCTATTCTTCAAAAGCGATTTTTTCCTGTTTTCAATTTCGTACTTCAAAGATTTCTCAGCTGTTGCAAATGCTAGACGGTTCAGATTAGTCTGAACACATAGTCAAGACTTGGGACGACAACTTAACAGGTCCAAATTTTTCATTTGATGCGTAATGGAGGTGGTCGTCATGATTTGTTGTACCCCCTATTTTTTAAAATCTTAGCAACAACTGTAGGAAATGAACCACAGAAAAATTGAAAAATCCGAATCTGTTAACTTATAACACCAAGTCGTGACTATATTTTAAGATGAACCCGGGTTTTCTAGCATTTAAAATGACTCAGAAGGTTTTAAAGCGAGGACAGCTGTATTTTGACCCTAACTAACTCTTCATAAATTCAATATCTCGACCTGAAATTTGTACTCTGAGGTGCCTAACTTGAAATACATATAATCTGAAAATTTCAATCAGATTTGCTGAGCGGAAGCAAAAATAGATTTCTGAGGGATGGAGTGGCCTTAAAGTATACACTTACGATATTTCTTCGGGAATTCTCTTCAGCTCTAAAGTACAAGTAACGCTCATCCTTTGGATTCGCTGATCCTTTTCTGGAAGACTTTCCGAATGCTGAACGCATTCAGAGACTTCGAAAGAGAAAAAACGCACTGCGATTGTTATTAGTGCTCAACTGAATCAAGGCACTATGTCACACACTGTACAGAAAAAAAATCAGCAGAATAATCAACCCTCAAAAAAGGTTTATAACTGAAAAAACCGTTTATCAGCTTGATCTACCCCTTGATGAACCCTTTTTTCTTGAAAAACCCTTGAAGGGTTTATTATCCGTTGCAAGCTGATAAACGCAAGGGTTGATTATCTCTTGATAAACCCTTTTTTCGTTGATCAATTGAATCAACCCTGAGACCCAGAGTTGATCATCACCTTTGAGAAACCCATCGTTTTAGGGTTCATTCAATTGATCAACGAAAAAAGGGTTTATCAAGAGATAATCAACCATTGCGTTTATCAGTTTGCAACGGATAATAAACCCTTCAAGGGTTTTTCAAGAAAAAAGGGTTCATCAAGGGGTAGATCAAGCTGATAAACGGTTTTTTCAGTTATAAANTGCGACAATCTTGATGAAGTGGAATCGTAAGTAGAGCACTAACACGGTTAACAGGCATGAAGAGAAATTTTACTGGTATGATCCAACTGGTAAGATAACTAAGACTCAATTTATCATAAGCATCGATATAGACTGTATAATTTTTTGCCATATCTTTCGGTCGTTGTTGATAGAGGAGATACAGATTGTATTTCATGTTACAATCAATTATCGGACTGTATGTAATTTGTTCATGCGAGTGAACGAAACCGATATGATCAACTAGTCTAATAACAATGCCAATGATATGAAAATTTTCCACATTTTCTTGACGTAATTTAATAGTTAGAGCAATACGTTGATTTTGATATTGACAAAAATCACCATAATAATTCGATGGACAAAAACATTGTTCTGTTTCATTTTTTCCGACAAGTACCACAATACCTCGATGACATATCCACAGATAATGACCATCAATATCTTCAAAGGTATTCTTTTTCGTCACTGGTATCATATCATCTTGCACATGTTTGTCAGCTATTGTTGTTAATTGCATTGAAGGAAAATTAGATGAAGATTGATGAGAAAATGATTTTATTTCATAAAACATGTGATCCTCCATATGCTTGAAATAAAGAATAATTTCTTGATTAGCTTTATCAGACGAATCACATACTTGATCGATGTTGTTCTTGCAAACACGACAGCTGCCTTTAATTGAAGTACATTTCGTATCATTCCAACATCGATAACGCCTGATAATACCAGTTGGATCCTGTGATTTGCAGTAAGATCGTTCATCTGTTCCTCCAATACAATTGACAATTCCATCTTCAGTATAATTTATATGTAAACAACCCATTCTACTATTGTTTGGAAAAAGACAAGGATGATGATTTGAAGGACATTGAAAAGTTGATGGGCAATTAATTTCATCAATCCCTTTTGGACAGTTCCATACTGTATCACAACGTGTATATTCATTCACACACAACCATCGTTCACAGTGAGTTTCATCAGTTTCATTTGCTAAAGGAAGCAGATCCGGCCAGTTGTTACACAAAGCAGAAAAAGGAATCTCAGAAATCGTAGTTCTAATACCATCTATGTGCCACTCATCTTCTTCACCAATACAATGCACTTTNAGTTGAGATTTTGTTTGGAGCAGCAGTTCGGGTGCAGATATTCAGGCGTTTTCAGTATATGCCATTAGCATGGGTATCCTATGACAAATACGAAATATCTATGGCGAACGTATGACATACGGAGAAATTGTACTGAGTAGAAAAAGCAACATGCTCAAAATTTCGACACTTGCGGTCCGTATATTTCCGGTTTTCCATTGCACAACACGGTTACTTCGGCTGCAGTTTTGAACGCAAAGACGTTGCTGAATCTGATTTCTGCAATAGGAGTTTGATTAATTTTCTTTTACTCTGATATTGATTCTCCATTCCAGCCGTTCATTTATAGACTTCAATACCACTTTCACATGCCAGCCTATAGATTATATCTTCTCATTCACCCTCGAGGTTGATCTCAATCTTTTCAAAGCCTGCATCTCTACTGATTGACTCCATCGATTCCCTGTAGCCACTGTAACACCCATAAATTTATACCACGCGTGGATAATTCTCTTCGAGCGCTCAGACGGCCTTCGCTATCACAGTTAACCTCGATGCTTTCTCCAACGAACATCCACTGTCAACAGCCCCCCAAACCATGTTTTCAGACGTTTTGGCCAACTTCGAAGAAAATGTTTTTTTGACCACTTTTTTCGACAATACCCTCCTTTCAGTCGAGGGAATAAATCTAAATGTTGTTCGAACGCATTATATGATTGAAAAATTACAAGAATATATTATTACCGAACAGCGAGACGAGTATTGAGTAAATAATTTTACACCACACGAAAATCGTTTTTTAGGTAAAGAATGAATATTCAATATTATCGTTGCTATAAATAACTTTGATGACAAAAATATGATATTATTCTCTATTCTTTTCTTTTTAGTGTCAAGATCTTCGTCATGTAATTTGAATTTTGTTGATCCTCGAATGCGTATATCATCACTACTATTATCCAATGTTCGAAGAACACCGTCGCAATTAACAACTCTTGGACTAACATTCAATATGTAAGTCATAAATTATTATCATCATTTATCCTTTTATTTATGAAATATTTATAGAGAAATAAAATTACTAACTCACAAATGCACGGTTTGCTTTTCTGAAAAATCTGTTTCCGATTTTACTAAAATTATCAGCTCTTTATGTCCACATATGTAACGTCAAATATGTAAAGATCACATACGTAAAAATACACGAGTCGCAATTAGGAATAATCCAACTACTGATATTCGCTGTCCTGAAGAGTGTAATATTTACAACAACTAGTTTGATGATTCAATCGCATATGAGTCGAATCTTTTCACAAAGATAGATAGATGATTTCTGATTGATAGAATCAAAATATGTGTTAATTTAGTTGTAAAAGAAGAGAATGGTCTTAAAGAAAAATATAGCATCGCTCCATCGAGCATTTATTCAAAAGTAAAATGCAATGAAAAAAGATATTTTCAGTCCGTATCATTTTCTCAATAGTTTCTTTATATACTTGTATTTTTCTTGGTAAACTTAAGAATCATTACGTGACTGGTATGACGAATGAATGATTTATTGATCTAACAAAGAATCAATGTGTATATGAACCAGTGCAGGAGTTAAAACTGAGGTTATAACTATCAACTACAGTTATGAATCGCAGAAAAGACTATGGGATACATAGAAAAAATGTATTATCGGCTGTCGATATTTAAATAGAAGATCTAGAGAAAAGATTAGTTCTTTAAAAAGTTCTGTCGAATACAACAATAAGCCGAAGTAATTCTAATATTAGTATAATTAAATTAATTTATAAACATAATAAAGTCAATGATTCTCAAAGTTCTAACCAAACGCCATAGTTAAATCATTTCTACTATAGAAAATTGTATTGTTTTTATGAGTATTGAGAAAAACAATGATACATAATAAGTTTGTATTTTTCCGTCTGATATTACCATTTATTTCACTGATTGAGAAGTTGTCCAATCTTCCAAACAGTAAAACAGGCTTACAGTATTAACGAGCATCTGTCACCATTTTGAAAATCTTCTCAAAATTGTATTTGTTGCAAATATTTTCATAAGAATTTATCTTTATGCATTAAGAACATATTGAATAGTTGTTTTACATAAATCTTTTTTTTTTCATCAGTTATTTTTCAGTTTCATACTTAATCTTATAATGAAATTAAGTGAAATAATGGTTTGTAATATAATTTAATTTTTAGAAAGCAAAAAAAGAATTCTTTTTTGTTTTTCAGGTTGAACCCAATGAATCAGAATCATTGTATGTTTGTCAGAAAAAGTTTTTTTTAAATAAAATATTTATTTTATTTTTATTTAGATGGAAACGTTTTCAACAACGAAAACGTTTATGGTTTATTCTTATTCTTATTCTTATTCTTATTCTTATTATAGCATTGATCATAATTATTACTGTAGTTATTATACATACGAAGAAAAAAGATAATAATGATATTTTTTCATCAACTGTGAAAATAGTTACCACAGAAATGATGATAACAACAGAAAATATTTCTTTAACTACTATCAAAGTATGAATAAAAACGTTTTACCTTTGAAAATAGTTATCTATTTTAATATGATGATTTATAGAATAACAATTTACCTTTATTCAAAGAAGAAGGGATTGTAGTTGCTGGAAGTATTGAATATGGAAAAGGATTGCATCAACTTGATGACCCTCAAGGTATTTTTGTTACTAAAAATACAAGTTTATTTGTTGCTGATTATGGGAATTGGCGTGTAGTTGAATGGAAATATAAATCAAATACTAGTGAAATTGTTGCCCATGATAGTGAAAGCAGTTCAAGCTTACATCCATCTAATGTTATTCTTGACGAAGAAGATCAATCTATAATCATTGCCGATCTGATGACAAAACAAGTTACACGAAGGTCGAGTCAAAATCAACAAATTCTTGTTTCCAATATTTATTGTTGGGGTTTAGCTATAGATAAGAATCGATCACTTTATTTTTCAGATGTCAATGAAAATATTGTATTAAAATTGAAAAAAGATGATAATTATACAACAATAATTGCTGGTGGAAATGGACTAGGAAAAAACATGAATCAACTAAATTTGCCAACATATTTATTTGTCGACGAAAATTATTCGCTTTATATATCAGACACTAATAATCATCGTATCATGAAATGGAAGAAAGATTCTAAAAAAGGAATTATTGTTGCTGGTGGAAACGGTCCAGGAAATAGTCTTCATCAGTTAATCTCTCCTAAAGGTATTATTGTTGATAATTTAGGTTATATTTATATATCCGATGAAAGAAATAATCGTATAATGCGTTGGTATGAAGGTGATAGACAAGGTTTAATTATTGTTGGTAATAAAGTTCAACAAATAAAAGAAACAAATCAATTAAGCTTTCCACAAGGTTTAACTTTTGATGTTCAAGGTAATCTTTATGTTGCAGATAGTGGTAATAATCGAATCGTAAAATTTGAAAAATATTCTAAATAAATCGTTTACAACTTGATGAATAGTTTTTTTCAATTATGTATCATTAAAATCAATAAAAAGAAATATCGATAATATTCAATAATTATTTAATATGTGCCTATCAATGTGTATTTAATCTATGAAATATATAACCATTGTATTAAGAATAATAATGAATATTTTATCGAATATATTCAAGAATTATGATTCTAGTTGTTACTCTAATTAATAGTCTGTTTCTATTATTGCAGTTATCTGTAAGAAAATATTGAGATTTGATCAAATAAAACAGATCAATTTACAATCAATTATTGACTAATCTAAACCAAAAGAAGAATGTTGATAAATAACATGCATATAAGAATGAGTGACTGATGTATTTATTAAAGAATAGAAAAGATATTAATCTATGTCTCTTCAGCGTCTATTTGAATCGATCTTAGCATTGAAGTTATGTTTTGTCTTAAATAGTAGCAATATGAGAAAAAAGAAAAGAATATCTTTTGTTTGATTAAAGAAGTGATATGCTCAAAGATTGAACTTGTAAATTATTGTATTACATTTTTCTTTCTATTTGAATGACTAGTTCTAATAAGATTGACAATGATATATTGAAAAAAAAACGTATGAAAAACATATTCCTTTTCAAGATCAACTTCGCAAAATATAAAATATTAGCTCATCATAAGAACAAACTCATTGATTTATACAAAATTCCGAAAGATTAAATATTTATGAAAAATATTCGTGATCTTATTCTGTACTATTGATTAAGTGTATACTGTTATTCAATCATTTTGAGGATGCAGGTGAAGTCTGTCAGAATGTTTTCTTTCATTATCCACTCGTATTTTTAACTCTCACACCGTTAAAATAGAGTCTTATTTTTCTTGTTCTATTCTCTTCTTTATGCTCCATCTTATCTATCGATATTATAAATTCTCACAAAATATGATTGAAACATATTAAATCATTATATTCGATTAACTTGATTGTTTATTTTTTAGCAATATGACCATTTAAAAGCAGACACAAAGCAACGGTTGAAAAAATGATATATAGAGAAGTGTCATTAATTAATTTTGTCTTCATAAAGAGGGATTCGGACGAGCACAACGCTTTATTTGCGTCCATTTTCGTCTTATAACTATCTTAAATTCTTTCGTGTATATATCAGATGTTAAAACAAATATGAAAAAATGTAAGACTGGTGGAACGAATGAAAGAAAATAACCAACTAAATAGATTTTATATTCTCTCGGTGATTTCATACAATTTGGTAGAAATGAAATAATCAAACGTGGTAATGCTAAAATAACCAATAAAATTGCACTAATAATCAAATGTTTGTGATGATATAATTCACTTTTCAGTTGTTCTTCAAATGTAGTTTGTTTCTTAGCAGCTGTATGTCTTTTTGCAGTTAAAATAATAATTGCAATCACCAAAATAATATTTAGTAAAAAAGGAGTAAGAAAATGAAAGATATTAATCGATCGATTATAGATCTCAGTTTTTAATTGAAAATCAACCAAACACCATGTTCTTTGTTCTTCTACATTGTGAATGATACGACGATGAAGTGGATCATGAAGAAAAGAAAGAGTAGTAAGAATAAGAATAAAAATAATGATAAATTTAGAATATTTTCTACTTTTTGTTTTATCAAATTGAATACCAAAATATACAATAAGAAATCGTTCAATTGTTACACACGAATGAATCCAATCAGTAGTCGCTAATAAACTACGAAGAATAAAATCTATGGAAATACAATTAATCCAAAGAATAGATCTTCCTACAATGATATTCATTTGTGAAAGAATGAGAAACCATAATTTGATATAAGAGAAAATAATTATCATCATTGATGTGATTGATGAAATAAAAAGATAAAAACCACAGCCAATTATTCGTGTTGCTTCTGAGTGAAATGTTAGATTTGATAAAAATCCAGTTATTATTCCAATAATGAATATTAATGTTGCTAAAATGAGACTAATTTGAACAGGCATTGTTTGTTGTGTGATTGATAAATGTGAATGAATATGATAACCTAGAATAGCATCAAGCGAAAGACCAAAATGTCTTGTAGTTAATTGACATTTATCACCATAAAAACAATCTGGACAAACACACATTGTTTTTGTTGGACAATGTGGATGATTTTGAAAACATTGTCCATCATTTAAACAATCATTTTGTCCTAAACAATTATAATTCATTGTAAAATTAAAATGAAAACAATTTGCATATTTTTCTTTTGTACATAAACACATAAATAAATCATTATCATGAAAACACATTAAATGAGAATATTGTCGACAAATAAGATGATAATACTTAATACGATTTATCTTTGGATAATTCACGATAGTTTTATTCAAGAGTTCATCGATTTGTGGACAATATTGTGATGGTGATATTTGTGTTGAAATATTAATTGAAGATTGATATATATGTTGAAGAACAAGAAGATAATAATTTGTATTGATTTGTGCAAATATAAGATGAAATTCTATTGATATATAAATTGTAATCAGTGTTTGATCATATGGAATTTTGTGAAACATTGTCAATCGTGGTTGAAATTGATCTAAACTGAATAGATTACGTTTGATAATACGGATAACATGAATAAGAAATGTTTGTGGAATAGGAATATTTGAAAATAAAATATCAATTTTAACATCTCTCTGTTCACAATGTCTACCAGAATATCCATCAGGACATGTACATGCATATTTAGTTATTGATACACGATAATCATCAGGTATACAAATACCATTATGTAGACATGGATTTATTTGACATGTAGAATTAATATAACAAAGTGGTCCAATTTTATTTATTGAACAAAGACATATTGATCGATTATTTACAAAACCAAAACAAAGTGAATCTTGTGAACAATTACATTTGTGTTCATTCATAAGTAGTAGTTGATTTGAAAGACATTGACATGAATGAATATGATGTTGAAATTTTAATGATTGTAAATATTGTGAACTACATATTATTTGACAATCCTGTTGTAATGGAATAATTAAGACAGCATTCATACGGTTAACAGGTAGAAAAAGAAATTCAATTGGTAATAACCAACTTGTTCGATAATGAAGATTTACTTTTTCATATGCATCGATATAGATTGTATAATTTTTATCCATATGTTTTGGTCTATGATGATAAAGAAGATGTATATTATATTTTGTATCACAATCAATGATCGGAATATATGTAATTTGTTGAAAAGAATGAATAATACCAGTATGATCTACAAGACGAACAATGAGACTAATAACATGTTGTTGAACTAAATTTTGTTGTCGTAATTGAATTGTTAAACTAACACGTTGATTTTGATATTGACAAAAACGACCATAATAAGTTGATGGACAAAGACAATAAAGTGTTTGATTTTGTCCAACAAGAATATCAATACCTTGATTACATGATTGTGCATATTGATTAGATCTATAATCATTTAAATTCAATGTTGAGTTTGCTATTTTAGTACTTTGTATATATTTCGATGAAGATGAAAGTAAAGATACTTGCATTGGTGGATAGTTGTCCAAAATTAGATGAAAGAAAGATTCGCTATACATATAGAAGTGAATATCCATCATATAATTTAAGTAATTAGCGACATGATCATTGTTGAGATTATTAGTTTGACATAATTCAATTGACTTATCGAGTTCGTTACATAGCAAGCAACTAACAGCAGGATTTACACATTCAGTATCATTCCAACAACGATAACGTTTATAAGACTGATCAGGATATAATGATCTGCAAAGAGATCGTTCATCAGTTGCTCCAAGACAATCAACAGTACCATCATTAATATAATCAATATGTAAACAATTCATTTTCGAAGTTTTCCAAGAAAGACAAGGATGATGATTTGGAGGACATGAAAATGGTGATGAACAATTGACTTCATCAATTCCATTTGGACAATTCCATACTCCATTACAACGTGTATAATGATTTACACATGGCCATTGATCACAATGAGTCTCATCAGTGTCATTTTCTGATAATTTAAAATGAACAAAATTATCACACAACAGTGAAAAGGGTAGATGATACATGTTTTTTATCTTAAGACCGGTAGAGTCTTCATCTTCTCCACCAAGACATTGTTTTATTTCATCACCTACCATAGTATGTCGAATACATTTCTTTTCAGAAGTACAACGAAAACGATATTTCTGATCATCTAAATCACATGAATTCGCTAAGATAGATTCATCGAATGCATCAGGACAATCAACATATCCATCCATAATTCGTCGCTTTGAAATACATTTAGTTGTTTTTGGACATTGTAACATAGTTGATTGTGAACAATTGTAATTTTTAGTTTGATAAGAACGATGACATGGAATAAATGATTTATACAGATCAAAAGATTCTGTTAGGTTTAATTGATGAACATGTATGCATGTATAATTATCCACACTGAGTGTTGAAATGAGAAATGGGCAAAGATCTTGATCATAACATACAAACTGAGGATTGTTCGATGTTTGATTTGAAAAATAACCGAATCTTACATGATTATCCCACACTGGAAAAGTAGGACCAATGAATGCAGATGAACATTGTTGGAGAGTTTCAGTTCGACATTGTTGTTTGTTATGACATAGAGTTTTACAATATGTGTTTGAAATTTCAAATGAAAACCAATTTAATGCACACAGTAATATTTTGAAACAAAGTGAATATCCTTGGGTATGAGGGTTATGCCGAGAGAAAAGAAGATCAAACATAGGATTTTGTTGATTAAAAGGACAATAGTCTTTACTACCTGGAATAGGGTAACAAGAATACTGCCCGTATCCAGAATTAAGTTTAGATAAATCTTGTAACATGCTATCTTCGCAATGAAAGTTAGCCCTATTTGTACAATATTTTTGGTCAATACTTAAATACTTTGTATCCGTCCTATCTAAACATCCCATATTAAAAGAATCAATTATATCATCCATCATGAATTCTTCATCGATACACATTCCATTTCGACATTGATATTCATTTTCTCTACAGTGATTTAATTCCAGATCAAGACAATGTTTTTCATCTTCACCACTATTAACACAATCAACTTTTCCATCACATATATCGCGCCAATCGAGACATCCCAAAGGAATACTATAATTACATTTCATATGATTGTAACAAGTAATGTTTCTATATGGTGTCGGATCGCTATCACTATCAAGCATAGCTTGTATGTAAGTTGGAAATGGTACTGTAAGGATGAGTTGATATTGACAAAATGGTCCAAACCATGGTGAAGTACAATTATAAAATTGATCTTTTGTTGAAAATGTATTATCAAGCAGAAATCGACTATAATGTTCAATCAGATCGATTGGAGTTGACCATTGAATAAGATGTTGAACAGTAATATGTTTTTGTTTTAATTCATTGAATGTCGAAGTAGATGAGATTGAAGCTGTATTCAAATGAATTTCTTCTTCAATACTTGATCGAATACAATATTCAACTAATTGTTTAATTACAAACAATTTCTCGTCCCTCTTTATTTCTTCCTTTAACATTCCATAAAAGCAATCATGATCGAGACGAGTAGATATTACTTCGGTCTCATGAAGATTATTGAAAGGTCCCCATTCTGTGGGATATGCAATAACGAAGATATTAAAATTTGTAATAATAATAATGTTAATGATGATGATCAATGTTAATAAGGAATTCATTTGGAATGTTATTAAATAAAAACAATATTAATGCGTGGAAACTGTATTGATGAAATTGTCATTTAATCATCAACATAATTATGTGTTCCATTTATCATTGCATATTCTTTATTTGAGTCAAGGAAAAATATTAGGATAAAAAATAAAATAAAAAAGTGGAGTGATAAAACTAAAGATTAACATACGGATATAAAACAAAGAATGTGCTTTTATCTATATATAATTCGGAAATGAAAAGGGATATGAAAAGAAAATTGATTAACAGATGGATAAAAAGCAGCTCCTTTTGTGAAAAATCATGAGAAATAATAATCTTTTTCTTTGTTCAAGAAGTTTTGTAAAATAGAAAATGATTAGATCATAGGTTAAAAGTAAGAAAGAAACGGTGTATTAGCTTATTTTTATTTGGAGATATTAATGTCTGTTAAAAAAACATGAGAAAAATTACATCTACGCCAAGCGGATGCATGTGAATGGTGAGAAAAAGTGATAAATATCGACAGAAAAATAATTAAGAAATATTGTTCGATTATTTCACACATTCCAGGTTATTCAATTTTGTACAAAAACTACTCAAGATATTCGATCCTGCGAGAAATAAACCCATAGTAAACCCACTTACTGATCTAATTACATCATAATCGATTAAAATATGTTTAACGAATTAATAGAGGTTATAATTGAATTGTAAATATTGTAATAATAAAGATAAAATATTTATCAATTTCGTTCTGGATCGAGAAGAAATCAAGTTGTATTGTATAGTAGCTTTGCTTCTAATTATATGCATATGTATGAACTGTTTTATTATTTAGTGATCCATCATCAGTTGTTCTAATTCGTCTATTTCACACTTTTCTCCATTCAACAAACATGAACTTTGTTGATCATATGTTATTGTTCTCTCGACTGAAAGCAAGGTTTTGTGCAAAAAAAGTGGGCTCGTAAACTGAAATTCGTTTGTATGTATGCTTGTCGTGGGTCAAAGGTCAAAAAATTTTTTTTCAAACCTTTAGAATTCTATGAAACATCGTTTGGAATCGGTTTAAAAGTTGATCGAACAACGTTTTAGCAAGATGCTAGGAAAGAGCCTTAGGTCTAAGAGAGAATTTTACCAAATGAATTAATTGACTAATCTAATACAATATTGTGAACATGTATGAGGCCCAATTAGAAGTTTCCTCGTCTGGAAGGTGGGTCATATGACAACAAATAATGTGTATGAGGGTATGCTTGTGTCAAAGTCAAACGTTAACATGGACATCGTCTTCGCGAATAGAGCTCAAGGATAGATGAAACTAATCGATAACTGTGGTCGATTAAAGAAATGAGCAGTGATGTATGACGCAGCATAAAGCTGCCAAATTGAATATCTAGCATGCATAAATCAGCGAATTAGCCATTGGATATCTTAGATGATTTAGTTTAGTTGTATGAATCTATAGACGAGGACTAGTACAAGTTCGCTATCATAATCTCTAGTAAATGAAAGCTAGTTTCCTGCTGAAAGCTTCGTTCATATGTGATTGTGTCGAAGTAGCTTAATTATTTGTGAAGCGTTGGAGAGGAAGACCCATATCCGTTATGTAGACTATATATGCAATGCGCTGTGTCGAGCAGTCGCGAGTGGCGGGCCGAAGGGACGCCGACGATCGACTGCGAGATAAATGGTTTGATATATCTCTTGCGAATACCTTATGAAAAGAGTGGAGTGAAAGGAAAACCAATTGAGGAGTAAGGGAATGTGCCTTGCAAAGCGTTATTCAATAATATGTTTGACTTCCTTCATATTATTTATCGCGGCTGCTACTTTTGGTTTTTATGATGCATTAAAAGCACGTTTACTTAGTTCAAATTCTAACATTGTTCTGTTATTTTTACTTGGTGATTGTGTTACAGTTACATCTGGTCTCATTGCATAGCCAGTCGATACGATTCGACGACATATGCTTATGACATCCGGTCTAGCTGTTAGATACAAAGGATCAATCGATTGCATAGTTTATGATATTCGTAACGAAAGTGTTACTTCATCACTATTAAAAGGAACTGGTAGCAATATTGTAAGAGGTATTGAGGGTACTGGTGTTTTAGTTGGCCTTGATAAGCTTGTACAATTTTATACCGGTACCAAAGTTGATACTAATACTAGTGGGGGTCGCTAAGAATTTTTTGTTCATTTATATCCTTATTCTCTCGAGTGTAAGAAGGGTCATCGAATAATAAAACTGTTAAGTCAGACACCTTAACTAATAAAATTGGATACTAAGTTTGAAGATGGAAAGAGTGCGTAGCCGCGAGTCACGAGTGGCGCTCCATAGGGGCGCTGACGAGCGACGAGCTGCTCCCGGTGATGTCTTCTAATATACGAACGAAAAGTATCAAGCAAATTTGTATTTGAGGTTTATTAGCAATCGTATTTTTTGGACGGTAATTGTCATTTAGAAACGTCTAAGTAAAGAAGAAGAACGACAGTAGTGCTTAACTTTGTTTTCAAAACTATGAGATGAACGAGAATCTACCTCGAAAAATGATCTCCTTGCACGTTTCTGTCTTTTTGTATGGCAAAGTTCCGTGAAAATTATTGTATTTTGAGGTATAATTCAGTCCAGGGTCAAGCGAGTCACTCTGGAGGAGCGTTATTTATTGATGCTTCGTTTTTTAATTCATATGTAAAATATGATTAATATCCAATGAGTCATCATTATATATATATATTTCGGAGTTGACTTTAGAATTCAGTTGCCTTTTAAATACAACTAGTTGGCTTCAAAATATTTTAAAGTCAACTCCGACATATTGGGTTGGTGTATAACTAACGACCGTTTTTTCCCTAAATTTATTCAATAAAAGAACAACAAAATACACTCAATACATGTTCAAAAGGTCATTCTGGAGCATAATCGCCATCTACTTCAATAACTGCTTCCCACTTGCTTGGTAAAAGATCGATTCCACGTGCAAAAAAGTGACGATTTTTGGATGCTATCCACGCTTTGACATCATCGACAAGATCGTCCAAATCATCGTAAATTTTGCCTGCCTGCCAATTTTTAAGTGAACGATTGACGTGATAATCTGTAGGAGCTTCGGTGGGAGAATATGGTGGATGTTCAAGCAGTTCCCATCCTTTGTCGTCGATTGATTGGGTTACTTGATGTGCGACGTGGGGCTTGGCATCGTCATGGTGAAACACGATGTGATTCTTTTTGCGAGGTCGTTTCACTTTAATAGCGGCTTCCAAACGATCGAGTTGAGCTGAATAGACGTCGCTGTTAATGTTGTACTGCTTTTTTCCGTTTCTGTCAGGAATAGGCCATTCATGTTTCACATCGTTGTCGTCTCACCAGTAACAAAAACTTTCTTGGCGAACTTGAGTAATGATTTCCCAGTGAATAATTCCTGAGCGGTCCCACCATACACACCACATGGCCTTCTTGCAGTGCAAATTTCGTGGAATACCTTTCGAGGATTGGCCACGGTTAACGCACACCTTCTTTCCTTGACGTTTTTGAAGAGTAACCATGACTCATCTCCGGTGACGAAGAACTGAAGAAATGGATTTTGGTCGTTTCGCTGAAGCAATTGGTTGAAGATGCGCACTCGCTCGGTCTTGTTATGATCGGAGAGTTCATGAGGGACCCACCCAGCAAGTTTCCATACTTTCCCTAAGTCTCTAAGCCGTCTAACAATGGTTGAATGGTCGCAATTGAATTGCTCGGCCAACATTCGCGTAATCAAACTTTCATCCCCTTCCACCGCTTGCAGAAGAGCTTGATCATCAAAATTAGACAAACGACCTCTTCCTTCTTCATCTTCTAAGCTTGTGTTGCCGGATTTAAAACTTTCAAACCATCTTCGGACCTGTCTTTCACCGATTGTTCCTTGGCCGAAGAGTTCGTTGAGATCACGCCATGCCTCGGCGGCAGTATGACCTTTCTCGAAGTGGTAGAGCATAATATGACGTATATGAACGTGGTTATCAACACGCATTCTTACTAATAAATGTAGGCGATACTATCTGAAAAAAAGTGGAGACGAAGTGTCAGATTAAAAAGGTTAAAAAGACGGTAATAAAAACGGTCGTTAATTATGCATGAACCCAATATATACCTTTTATATCATATAATCGTTCTTTTTCTTTTTTTTATTATTATCGTCAAGATATAAATCGATATCGACTAATAAATAGCCACATTTTATTAACTATATACGTTATATAAATATTTTTTCTTTTTAAGAATGATAGAAAAAAGCATAAATTATCCTGAAAAAAAATTTGAAATCCAAAATTATATTTATGATTCAACAACATGGAATAATTTTAAATTTCGTGATGATGATATAATAATAGTTACATATCCAAAATCTGGTACAACATGGACACAACAAATAGTTAGTCAATTAATATTTAATGGAAAAGAAAATTTAAATATATATAATATGTCATTATGTCTTGATTTACGTCCACAAATAGAATTATATGGTACGAAAGATAATTTATATAAAACATTAGAAAAACAAACACATCGTCGATTTCTTAAATCACATTTACCTATTGATGCATTAGTTTTTTCATCAAAACCAAAATATATATGTGTTATTCGCGATGGACGTGATGTTGCATGTAGTTTTTATAGTCATCTTAGTCATATTATATATGATGGAGTAGAAAGACCAAAATCAATTCATGAAGTTTTTCAAAAATACATATTAGAACAAGTAACGCTCGTCGAGGCAGACTCGCTTGACCCTCGACTGAACAGTCATATTGAATTACGCTCTCTGTTAACGAGATCATTAAAAATAATTTGAATGCATTGTTTTTGTCTGTGACTCATCATTCTATGTCGAAGTCACTTTCATACCAATTTCAAAGAATGTACTGATTTAAGCTACAGCTGAGAAGGTTTATTCACAAAACTTTCACAAATAAGTNGGATACGTATATATATTGCGTCCGTTTAGAAAAAAGTATAATACACTGAACTACGATCAATTAGACTGAATTTTCTCTTTATTATTGTTAAATGCCCAAATAAAAACTGACGTTTTTTTTCCCTTATTACTAAAAAATTAATTTAATACTGGTATTTAATGAATTAATTATTACTCATTCCGTAGTACTAAATAGCTCAAAAAAGAATTTATTATTGTTCAAAGATTATTGCTCATTTGTAGTTTTTATTCATGCTCATTTAAGTATTTTTATTGCTCAAATAAATACTAGCCATTGGAATTTCGAGAAACTAACCTCGGATTCGTGATCCTCGACCTCGATTACCCTAGCAGTAATCATTTTCTGACAACTATCGATCAATTTCATTGATTTTAGAAATGCTGATTTCTGATTGGATAGGACAGACAGACAGACAGACAGACAGACAGACAGACAGACAGACAGACAATCTTTAAGCTTTTTAACACAGCATTTAAATGCTGTATAACCCTTTGTTTCAGAAAAGAGAATAACATACAACAGAATGGACAAGCTGATATGAAAAATCACTTGTAGGTTGATTGTATCTATCATTTTCCTAGAAAAAATCCAGTGCTAATCAATATAATAGATGCAACTAGGTACGCACCGAACCCTGTAACTTTGTGTGAAAGATTACTTATTTTCGGTAGTAAAAACGTCTGAACCCTGCCGAACTTTAATGTCAGATATCGGCAGGGATTCGGTGAAATTTTTCCCCACATTTTTGCCGAATTCCGCCGAACCTTCTGACAATTTTTAAAATTTGATTGAAACAAGCACTATTTTCAGATAGAAAAGATCACACTGACGATATCTGATAGCGAAGCTCGCTAGAGTTCAGAGTTTTTAATATTGAAAATATATAATCTTTGATGCAAAGCTATAGAGTTCAGTGTAAGCCTAGATGCAGCACGTAAATATTCTCCATAATTATAATTCATGGTTGACTATCATCAACGTCAATGTTTCTAGTTGTCCACTCTAAAAAAATCCGGCGTTTAATCAACCCTCAAAAATGGTTTATGACTGCAAAATTTGTTCATCAACCTGATCTACCCCTAGATCAACCCTTTTTCCATTGATCAGGTTCATCAACCATCAGTCAAGAGTTTGTCATCACTTATAGGAAACACGTCATTTTAGGATTGATGAACCTGATCAATGGAAAAAGGGTTTATCAATAGAGAATAAACCCTTGGGTTTATCAGTTTGCAACGTATATCAAACCCTTCGTGGGTTTCTGAAGAAAAAAGGGTTGATCTAGGGGTCGATCAGGTTGATGAACAAATTTTTCAGTCATAAACCATTTTTGAGGATTGATTAAACACCGGATTTTTTTCAATGTCGTTGATCTTTTAAAACGTAGGCTAATGTATCGACGAACGTTAGAATTGAAGACTGGCGTGTATCTGTTCTTTCATCTCAGAATGTTGCACCACCCACTGAATCCAACTTTTCCTACCTCAAAACTGAGAGAATGCAGTTGCTTTATTCAGAAAAAAATCATAGTAGAAAATGCTCATATGAGTGAGAAAACAAAGCCAAACGACAAAAAATAAAAAATATGAGAAAAGAAAAATCAGGAATGCCAGATGGAAAAAATATACAGAACAGCATTTGATAATGACAAAGCGGTACAAGGGCGAGCAGAAATGATTAACATATGGGCGTAAAAAAGACTTTTTAACAAGTTTAATCTGCATCAATTTATCGCTGTTCTTTTTAGCTCTACAATGGGTTTGATGACAAAGATCGAAAATGATATTTATTGGGTAGATCCATGGGGTCCCTACCACGTTTTGGAAAAGAAGATTTTTTCGATTTTTTTTCGCTCAATATGCCGAAGTGGTCTAGAAACCACTTTTGGTGAAAAAGAAATGGGTCCCTTTCTATTGAAAATTTCGAGTTCTAGGTCGTTTTTTCGGAACTTGCCCTGGTATATCGTCATATATACCGAAAATGTCAGAAAAAAAACACGAAACGTCTCCAAAGACAACTTCTCAGGCAATTTTTTATGCTGAAAAAGTGGAAATATTCTAGAAAAAAAATTCACGAAAAAGAACAGGTCCCCCATACCGAAAATATCGGATTTTGGGTAATTTTTCTTCGAATATGACAACTAGCAGATTTGCAAATCGAATAGCAGCCATTTGATTCAAGGAATTTATTCTTTTGTGAACAGATTTTAAAGCTTTGTTAAACTGATGAATTTCCTTAGGTAAAGCGGAAGAAACACCACTATACAGTGGTAAATATGGAAGATGATAATCTGGAAGAATAGAGCAATCTTAAAGAGACGAGTTTTAGAATGAATCGTGAGGCCATCTTTAGACTTGACGTCGTTTGTACAAGCTACGGGATTTCGAACGAATGATATTTCAACATGATTCATCGGATATGAGAGAGAAGATTGTCCACCAGTACTTTTCTTTTTTTCAAATCTTTTCCCAATGCTGAAACGAAAGTGTTGTGAACATCCGGAAAACATTGCAAATTCTACTCGTGTACCAAAAGGAACAATAGGCGTATCGTTACAGCTATCAAAATTTTTGGTTCCTCGATATAATAGGACGGAGACCCGAACGCGCTGGATGTCCAAGATGCCATGTTGTTGAATCGGAGGAAATGACTACATTAAAGAACTGCGTGAAAAGTCGACGGATAAAACGTTTCTCGTGGCTCAGATCGACTTCTCAATGAATTTTACCTTAATACGCCAACGTGAAGTTCAACAAGGATTTTTTAGTCAACGTCAAGTTACTTTGTTCACAATCCATTTGACAGTTGGCCGAGAGCAACGAAACGTAGCGATCATCAGTGACTATATGGAACATATAACATCGTTTGTTTACTGTGCACAACAAATTCTCGTCCGATTCATCAAAAAGAACTTCCCATTGGTGAAAAAGATCAGTTATGTTAGATAGATTTTCGTTTTTCTACACACCGAAAATTTTTATTAGGGTAGACACATTCTGTGAACAGTATTCTTTTGTTTAGCGACGGTGCTAGTGGACACTTCAAGAACAACGTTAACATTTGCAACTTAATTCATCACAAGATCGACTTTGAATTAGTAGCTTCTTGGACATTCACTTCCACCGGACACGGAAAGTCTGCAGGGAACGGAATTGGTGCTACACTGTCGAAGAATATTCTGTTGTCTATCGCAAAAGATTTCTTTGAATTCTCCCAGAAACAACAACTCGAAATAGCCAAAAAATCAAATAGAGACAATCCTGCTGTTGATGTGTTCAATCTCGAGGCAGATGAAATTGAAAAGGTTAAAAACAATATTCTTAACTCCAGATTTGAAAAACTTCAGGCATTACGTAAGAAGATATATTTGATTGATTTTTCATAACCGTACTTATTTAGACAAAATACAAGGGATTCGGGGGCTGCATGAATTTCAACCGATTAGTGATACAACGGTTCAATGTCGTTCGACATCTCTATCAACAAAGATCAAAACACACTCATTTAAATAAAATCTCTTTCGTACCTCTTCAACCCAATAAATTTTCAAATAAACTTTGTTATTAAAACTCAGCGTTAAACCACAGTTAAAAAGTCTCTCAATTTCATCGCTTAGAAAGGCATCAATTTGAACATTCCACTTCATCAACTACCGGTATAAGAGCTTTCTGTAATTAGAATCGTAGAAATCTGTTCACAAAAGAATAAATTCCTTGAATCAAATGGCTGCTATTCGATTTGCAAATCTGCTAGTTGTCATATTCGAAGAAAAATTACCCAAAATCCGATATTTTCGGTATGGGGGACCTGTTCTTTTTCGTGAATTTTTTTTCTAGAATATTTCCACTTTTTCAGCATAAAAAATTGCCTGAGAAGTTGTCTTTGGAGACGTTTCGTGTTTTTTTCTGACATTTTCGGTATATATGACGATATACCAGGGCAAGTTCCGAAAAAACGACCTAGAACTCGAAATTTTCAATAGAAAGGGACCCATTTCTTTTTCACCAAAAGTGATTTCTAGACCACTTCGGCATATTGAGTGAAAAAAAATCGAAAACAACTTCTTTTCCAAAACGTGGTAGGAACCCCATGGATCTACCCAGATACTAGTTTAATGATACTTTATTAATAAAAAAAGAAAAAGTAAACTGCAACATGAAGAAACATAACACTGGCTCTCAACTACACCTGCACTCCTACTTCTTTCAACCTTCTTATTTAATGACTAGACTGGATGACTCTTTCGCGTTGATTAGCTGATAATTCAGCTTTCGCATTAGTTAACATTTAATCGCCGGTCTTCTTGCAGACGAGCTTTTCCTTTCCGTCAATTTCGATACGAAAGTAAGAGTTGGTTAGTGAAGGCAGGAACGTATCAAATACTCTTATTCCATTAAACTCAGATTTATCACTTGCTGAAAATGAAACCAAACTATCTTCGTGATCAGGCGAATCATGTTCTTACAGATTCATTCACTAACTAATTAGCATCAGACTCGCCACGGTTCGATTCATCGTATTCATCGTCAGTCAGTTGATTCTCATCTCCTTCGTATTCAACACCTTTGAATTTCTTTTGACATTCATCACGTTGAAATAAAGACTTGATTAATGTTAATTTGTTTTCTTTGTCTCTAGAGGAATGTCAATATTAACTTTTGGGAAAAAACTAATTGCGTTATCGACAGCTTGATTAATATTTTTTCTATATTGTCATGAAAAAGATTAATAGGTAATAAAACAGAAACTAGTTTTTTTCAAAATAGTGTTATTTCAGCGTCGTTTATAATGTTTCGGACACTGGAACGGACAGTTGATTTGACCGAACTGACTTCAATTTTCAAGATCAGTTAGAACAGAGTTTACCAGCTCGCTTAAGAAATTGCTCTGAGGTGAAGTTCACTACAGAGGAAGATATGCCTGGCACTGATCTCACGAGTCTGAATTTTGATTCACAATCTTGTGATTGATAATTTGATATTGTTAGAACAGAGCCGGTTAAACTCTGTTGACATACGAGTAGACAATTCGATTGAAGTGTACTGGTATAATGGCAAACAAATTCTTTCTATCTTTTTCTAAGTAGTGTTCTAACACATCCTTCTTATCAGCTATGTCAAGCCAGGTGTACCTTACTAGATACGAAAGGACGACAAATCAGCTATGATACATACGTTCAAGAACCGGCGTATTACGATTTAACATAAGCTATGCAATGATGTTACGCAAGAGAAATAAGTAATAACTCGTTTACATTGAGATTCGTGAACATCTTCAAGAGTTAGAACTACAGCGTCACTTGCAATCTTTGAGTCCGATGCAAAATTTTGACGATCTTTAGGCTCCATGTCTGTTTTAACAAGCCCATGAGTAAACTGTATTTTAGTTTCGATTTGCTCTATTAATTTGCTGGTAGAAAATTCTTCGTTTCAGACAACATACGATAGCGAATCCTTGTGCACAAATATATGGGCTTCTAAAATCGGAAAAACACTTGTCGACACGGTATGGAAAACCATGGCAACCATGCTTTCGGTAAAATGTATTTCCTATCAACTTATAGATTTCTCCATCATAAAAATGAAGATCATCGTCTAGTAGAATATTTGTATCAAAACATATGGTAGTATGGACATAGTTCTTTTCGATTGAAAGTATATGTTACAATGAAATATAGCAATTGATTCGATGTATGTCGTTATAAAATTGGAAACAAGATGACTTATTCTACTCTATCAAATTGACATATAGATATAAAACAATATGTATCTCGTACCGCTTATTTTAGAGAAGAGTTTGATATTTTCCGATCAGTATGGTTTCTGTCGCATAATGTGTATGTCAATTCAGTTTATTTCATTATTTGCGAACAGTATCGACTAGCCGTGTAATGAACACACTCTCTACAATTTTCTAATCTGTAATAATGAATGTGCAACATTGGTTATAGTATGAACTTTTATATATAATATTAGGTTGGCCCGAAATTTTTTGCGTTTTTTCTCAAGTTTCCTCGAATATCCGAGAAAGTTCTAGAAGTCCCCATATTAAAAGTATATAAAGGAGGAACAAATGTCTTTCGAACAAATACAAAATCATGGGTGTGGAGATTGTTTAAGGATTAGAATTCAACATATCTCATAGACAGTTGCGAGTGCTTTTGCTTCATGAATTTCGTTTGGGTCACAAAGCAACGGACGCAGCTTTTTACCTCGCTCCAGAAGGCCAACAGAGGTGGATATGGATGCTTTGAAGCAGCTCATCGAAGATCCTGGACTGACTACACGGTTTTTAGCAGAGCGACTTAGTTGCGTTTATGATACAGTATAAGAAACACACCCGAAAGAATTGGGCTAAATGTGGAAATAATGTGTTTGGATTCCACATGAGTTGTCATCACATCACTCCAACTCACAGTTGACGCTTGTATGGAGTTGATGGTATCTCATCGCAACTACCAATGGCTCCATAATCTTCTTACTGGCGATGAGAAGTGGGGTATTGTATGTGAACCATACGCGCAAGCGATAGTGACTGAGAGCTGGACAAGCAGATGTAGCAACGCCCAAGAATGAACTTCATCCAAAGAAGATTATGCTGAGCGTTTGGTGCACTGAAAAAAAAAAAAGGTGTTTTACCAAACCAAAAAAGCAATCGGTCGGCGGGCACAATCGCTAAACCTCACATGGTTTGGTCGCAAAAAGGTTTCGTATCGACC
>CAJNOJ010000496.1:0-41596 GCA_905250025.1 Adineta ricciae
GGGCTCTACAACCTCTGAAAGTTTCAGGTAATTCTGAGAGGGTCGACGTAAATGTGGTAGGTTTCCCATGGATTTACTCACAGATAAACAATGACTAGTTGAACAAATTTTTCTCCACTATACTTTCCTCTATCAAGCTACGGTTTTTTAATAGATAGATGGAAATATCCTTCTTCAGATGACGAGAAGAAATATTTTTTTGATTCTTAATAACATACAAAATTTTAAAAACTGGCTCCATCATTTGAAGTATCAAAGAGTTTTTTTTTCAAATGAGACCACCCTGAGTGTTCTATCTCAAGGTATAATGAAAAATCCTTGTATCCGTAGAACCCATATATTGAGGGCTAGAGTCCTGAAAACTTTTTCCACGCGTAGCTCTATGCGTCGAGCATTTGTAAGAGGATTTATGAGAGTGTCATATACTATGTCGAAAACTCATTTTGGAGGGGGAGGCTTTAGGAAGCTCAAGTGTTTGAGAACTATTCACTATATCGATTGATATCTTCAAAGGCGAGGGGCGCGCTCGCTACATATAATATTAAAAATCTCTTTACCAAAAGAGAAAGTGTGTCTTTCCAAAAATATATAGGAATTGACTTTTCAATTTTAAAGAGAACTAATTACTTTTTAAGAGAAACTAGATTTCGAGACCAATATTGACATCTGCATCATGACTTTCCATTCCATTAGATTAATAAAATGAGATGAGAAAGAGAAGCATATATTAAATTCAGAATAAAAAAACATTCCTTGCGCGAAAAACTTCTTTCATTTGTTAAGTTATATTTGTTTCAATTACAGTCTCGTTGATAATGACTTCAATGAATACTTGTTTATGGATTCTTTCTGTGATTATTACACAATTAGTCGGAGAAGATATGAGATCCTTTCGAATGTTTGCAATGCGTGGCAGGAAATTTCAATGTGCTACTACAACTTGTCCACCATTTGTTAGTGCCGTTATTTCGACTAATATAAAATGTCAAATGACTTGTTTAGCACAAGTTTATTGTAGGGCAGCTAGTTTTCATGAATCAAACTCTAGTTGTGAATTATTTACGGATATGTCAAATGAAATTGGAAATATGTTGACCGATGTGAACATTATCACAACGATTGTCATTGCTGGAACTCGATCTCCGCCTGGTTAGTATGAATATAAGTATTAGATTGAGAAACACATTGAGGACAAGAATAAGTAGAAGTGATTACGAGAAAATATTAATCTTCGACAAATAACAATCCTTACTTACATTTCAGTACATTGGAGATCTAATTAAATTAATGATAATAGAAGTATAACTATTATATGAGCCATCTGCATATTTACTCGTCTATCATAATACACTTAAATCTAGATCAAATATAATAATAAGAGTAAAAGAGTGAGAACTTATGAGTAGAACTGTGTCGAATCGCTTTGTCTCGTTCTAAACCCATCTCTGCAAAATAGAACTGACTACAACAACAACAACATCGACAGCAACGACGTCCTCTACTACGGAAACAACCACAACTTCTACATCAACTACGACACCGCCGATAGGTAAGCCAATGTTACCTTTATCTAATTCTCAGACGTCACCAGACAAGAGCGATTTCTTTATACGAACATAACTAAACACGAGCAGAATTATTTATAGCATGAGAAAATGATTGATTAGTGAGGTACGGAAAGAAATCTATATCGATGACACATTGATCATGTAACTAAGTAATTCTACTCACTGTGACATTGTAGGTCGAATTTCACTTGCCGCTGTGAATGGAACAATTGCAGGTGTTTACAATACATCTGTAGATGGTGATAGTACGGCAGCAACACCCGGCTACGGTGTTGGTCAATACTCAGCGTCTGAGACACCAGGCGATGCATGTGATAATGATGCATCAACTAAGTATGTGAATTTTGGATCATGTACAATCTCTGATAATAATACTCAGTGTGGTTTGAATACTGGCTTGCATTTTGAATTACAACGTGGTTCAGCTGTAGTGAGGGCGTTACAAATGTACACAGCCAATGATTATTCTGAACGTGATCCGCTAACCGTGTCGTTAGAAGGAAGTAATCAATCAGGATCAAATCTGACACTTGGTAGCAGTTGGACTCTTATTTATAATGGTAATAGTGGATTACAAAACGATCCGGGTCGCAGGAGCGGCGAATCGATACAACAAATAAACAATACCATTTCATACAGGAGTTATCGATTTCTTGTGTCGGGAAAACGATCAACGTCCGACAGTGTCCAGTATTCTGAACTGGNCAGTCTCGTTGATAATGACTTCAAGGAATACTTGTTTATGGATTCTTTCTGTGATTATTACACAATTAGTCGGAGAAGATATGAGATCCGTTCGAATGTTTGCAATGCGTGGCAGGAAATTTCAATGTGCTACTACACCTTGTTCACCATTTGTCAGTGCCGTTATTTCGACTAATATTAAATGTCAAATGACTTGTTTAGCACAAGTTTATTGTAGGGCAGCTAGTTTTCATCAATCAAATTCTAGTTGTGAATTATTTACGGATATGTCAAATGAGATTGGAAATATGTTGACCGATGTGGACATTATCACAACGATTGTCATTGCTGGAACTCGATCTCCACCTGGTTAGTATGAATATAACTATTAGATTGAGAAAGACATTGAGGACGAGAATGAGTAGAAGTGATTACGAGAAAATATTAAACTTCGACACATAACAACCCTTACTTACATCGCGGTACATTGGAGATATACTTAAATTAATGATAATAGAAGTATAACTATGATATAAGACATCTGCATACTTACTCGTATATGATAATACACTTATATCTCGATCAAATATAATAATAAGAGTAAAAGAGTGAGAACTTATGAGTAAAACTGTGTCGAATCGCTTTGTCTCATTCTAAACCCACTTCTGCAAAATAGAACCGACTACAACAACAACAACATCGGCAGCAACGACATCCTCTACTACGGAAACAACCTCAACTTCTACATCAACTACGACACCGCCGATAGGTAAGCCAATGTTTCCCTTATCTGACTCTGAGACGTCACCAAACAAGAGCGATTTCTCTGTATGAACATAACTGAGCATGAGCAGAAGTATTTGTAGCCTGAGAAAAGGATCGATTAGTAAGGTATTGAAAGAAACATACGTATATCGATGACATATTAATCGTGTACGTAAGTAATTCTACTCACTATGACATTGTAGGTCGAATTCCACTTGCCGCTGTCAATGGAACAATTGGAGCTGTTTACAATACATCTGTAGGTGGTGATAGTACGGCATCAACAAGCGGCTACGGTATTGGTCAGTACCCACCGGGTCAATCACCAGAGGCGGCGTGGGATAATGATACATCAACTAAGTATCTAAATTTTGGATCATGTACAATCTCTGATAATAATAATCAGTGTGGTTTGAATACTGGTGTGTATTTTGAATTACAACGTGGTTCAACTGTAGTGAGGGCGTTACAAATGTACACAGGCAGTGATCATTCTGAACGTGATCCATTAATCGTGACGTTAGAAGGAAGTAATCAATCAGGATCAAATCTGACACTTGGTAGCAGTTGGACTCTTATTTATAATGGTAATAGTGGATTACAAAACGATCCGGGTCGTATGGGTGGCGGCTCGATACAACAAATAAACAATACCATTTCATACAGGAGCTATCGATTTCTTGTGTCGGGAAAACGATCAGCGTCCGACAGTGTCCAGTATTCTGAACTGGTATTATATGGATACTAACAAGTTTATCTTACTGTTGCAAACTAATTCAACGCTCTGCAAGTCCATGTTCTTCTCTTGTAGAATTTAATGCCTTGAGTTCTTTGTCTTTTCAAGATGCGTTTGCTTATTATCATATCTCATTGTTGTAAGCATTCATCACCCGTGCACTTTTCTGCGCCTATAAGTTTTATTTGATTTCACTATCTATACCATTATGGACAAACTATGTTATAGTTTAAATGGATTGTTCATTTTTTAAAAGTTAAACATTGAAATTTAGACCAAAACTAGTGTTGACTCTATTTATGTCAATAAGAAATAAGACGTAGATTACCTTGTAACATGATATTGCGAATGTATTACTGTAAGGATCGCATGAAACTCACCAATCTAATACTTTTCGAAATAAATTGGGATATTCAAAAGCTTTCTTTGGATTTATTGATTCCACTAAGTTTTTACCTGCTTTTTTAGAATATGAATAATCATTCTGAGCAATATTATTCGTTGGTATCTAAATGAGCGACCGATTCAGTAAATTCCATTGAAAACATATACAATGAATCTCAAGGAGAGATCCTAAATGAATCGAGACGAACACAAAAATACTTCATTAACGTGAAAACCACCGAAGTCTCAATTCTACAATAACTCTATTGATCAACAAAGCATACGATCATGGCTGACATATCGTAGCTTTTCGCTTCAGAGTTTTAATGTGAGAGCTGTTTTACATTGGCACCGAAAAAATTGATCAAATGAATATATAAATCATATTTATTTATTTATACCTCGTTTTCGCAAGTCGAAGAACACACGCATTCCTCTTACCATTTTCCCTTCTTTCGGTTTTGATTTGATTCTTTCACAAGACAACTTTGTTTTGAGTGTTAATTTACGTATCGTCCAACGACTCAAATGAGCGGAGGAATTCAAACTTTCATAAATAATGCTGGTTTCCAAATGATAATACGACTCTACAACTCACGAATATTATACATTTCTAAGCAACAAAGTTAAGGAGACACTCCTTCCACTCAGGAAGGCGATTTTTCTAAAAAAAGCATCTTCTCGTAGCCCTGTATGTCCTCTTCAAGAATATATATGCATTACGTATGTATAGTACTTACTTGACCCATTTTTGGGGCGTTTCCTGGAAGCACCAACGAAGATAGCTCGTTTTAAATGGTTTTTTTCTTAGTTACCGTGATCTAATTTTGTTCCAACTCTATCTATAATATTGAAAAGCTTTCTAGTCACCACTAGCTTTGTTCCGTAGCTGCTAGGGTGGTCGTAACGAGACCTGGGAAGGCTACCTGGTCAATTGAAAACCTCATATATCAAAGGGATAGCTGCGTGTTAGTTTTATTTTCCAAAATGAAGATGTAGTATTCGAAAATGAGCGATAAAATAAATATATAAGCTGTTACTGATCAGGTACTAGGTAAAACTGTAGTTGATCAGTATCAGTGCTGGCCGGTTGAATGATATCATATACGACCAATATCCTTCAAAACTGCGCAAATTCTCGAAAAGATGGCGCAACAATCAATTCTAGATTCATTTAATTAACAGAAACTAGCTTTCTTTTTTTGTTGTCGAAAATACCATGAATTGATAGCAGTTTTCAAGGGCTTTCCAATGATATATAATATACTACCGATATTTACACGAGAAACACCGTAATTTACTTCGTAATGCTGTGACTGATTTTTCATATTTTTTTCCGACTGCGGAACATTTGTCTGATGAACTATTGAAATTGCATTTTAGGTTTTTTCTATTCGAAAGAGCAAATATTTCCTTAGAAATTGTAGGAACATATTTTTAAAATATGTGATTGTTCTTGAGATAAATGAAACTCGCTGAAAGCTCTGTTTTTGGGAGTATTTGGCGGATAGCTTTTTAGTTTCGGTAAATGATTGGCTAAAAATATTATCAGATTCTGGATATATTGAGTTTTCTATCTCCTGAATTTTTCATCGTCATCTGTTACATTGTTCACGAGATCGATTTCCGATCAGGAAGCCCTTTTAAAATCATTGTACGCTGCATATAATCCAAGTTTCACTCAATTATCGTCGATATTGTGTGAAAACTTGCATAGAAATCACCAAAAACAAAATCGATTTTATACTTGAATGAATTCGATTGTCACCCACATCCGTCCTTTATTTTGAAAGAAATATTGAAATAGGCAAGAAAAGTGAATATGATTACAGTCAATCTTTAGATGTAGCAGTTCAGATTAATATGTTCCATGTTGTGACAATTATGAGTGAAAAAAGGTCGGAAGGTGCAACTCTCTAGCGATAAATATGAGCTTGCGTTACACACAACGTTATCCAGTATAAAAGAACATGTCTGCAGAGTGCATGCTTCTCTGAATCCATACTTGCAGTCGGCAGTAGGTTGCCACGTCATAGTCGAAAAATTAGCTGAGGTGACAGCTTTATTATAGGATCGGCAAGCGACCAGAGCAGCGTTCGAAGAGAAACCATCATCACATACTGTGCCTTCAAACCAGCTTCCATTTGGATAGCGCACGGCCACTACTAATGGGCTAAGTCCTTTAGTAATAATCGAGTAGTTCGCAGCAATTGTCTCTAGCATAAAGAAAAAGAAGAAAAATATACAACCGGTTTCGAAGTTTATCTTCGATTGCTAGCAAAGTGCAATGAAAACACAGAGAAATGTTCACGTCGACAAACGACCTGGTACATAAGTATCACAGCTCTTTATGGTATTCGATCCTGAATATGCGAGTTTCGTGACAACGATATACCCTCACTTACATAATAATAGCAAGCATACGTACCGTTTGACCAAACACGTACATTAAATTTTTGAATCCTACGGTTATTCGTATCCGTAACATAAATATTGCCGATTTTATCAAAAGCCATCACTTGTGGGTTATGTAATTGACTTGATGAGGTTCCGCTTTTACTTGAACACCCAACCAGACATCTAAATCCGTTGGGAATCGATCGAACGATTCGGTGGCTTTGACTTTCTACGATGAATAGATAGCCATCGGCGTCAAGCACAATATTGGTTGGCCTGTTAAGAATAAAATGCACTTGTGCTCCAAAGCCGGCCACCGTTATTCCGTGGAATTGATCGGCTGTGAAGCGCTGAACACGGTTATTATATGTATCTGCTACGTATAAGTCAATGTTCATGTCGACAAAGATCCCGTGCGGATGGTCAAGCATATTTAATAGAGGTCCAGGACAGCCCGTACCAGCTGCCACGATTGATTGCATTATAGTCTCATCATTGAGATTGATCTTGTCAACACGATGGCTATTCATCAGGGAACAATACAAATAATTGTTTTTATCAATGAAGAGTCCCGTGCAGGGGCCGCTGATTTTCATGGCACGTTCCGTGTATGGTTTAATCGGATACCAGAACGTTTTTCGAATGATAAATTCACTATTACCAGCATGAATATCGCCTTCTTTGTTGACAAAAAGAGTCCATGAATTAGTTAGGCTTTTGCTCGATATATTTATGGCCGGCATCATCGATCCAGGCTGCCATACTACGATACGACTATTCTTGCGATCAAGTATAAAAATGGTATTGTTCGTATTGATGAAAATACCAGTTGGCTGTTCACCAATAAAGGTTCTATTAGCAAATGTTATTGCATTTGAATCCCATGTTTCACATAATGTAAGTTTCGGTCGATTGTATGATGCTGCTAAGAAATGAATAATAATAAAAGTATGGATAGCATACTCTTTTGGTTTTGGAGCAAAAATAAGAGTTTCCAATAGCTATACTTAGCAGAGATTGAAACGTTCTGAGTGTTTCTGATCGAACGATGGGAGAGCGTATGCTCATCTATCAGTAAAATGACTTTAATCTCTGTATTGTTGATTTTTGAGTGACACTATCGAAAAAGATAAAAATAAAAAAATAAAAACGGCGCGTTTTCACTCATAAAAATTTCGTATTGCGTAGGATATCTTGTAGAATAATTTTTGTATTGTACATTAGATTCTCTAATGGGATGCTCTCAGATGACACGGAACACAAAAAACTTCACCCCATCGCATCGAACTACGTATAACTACGACTGTCCTATCCTATGGGATGATCAATAAAAATATTTTCTTTCTGGAACGATTTTTTCTTTGTTCCACTCCATTCTCTACAGAGTCTTGGTAGAGATAATGCAATTATTATCCTTTTTCGCGTTTCAGCAATATTTATAATATATAACAGAAGTCAGCCTTTTACTTGGAAGGCGTCAGATCGAATCAAGCCATTTTTTGTTCATTTTGTATCTAAGAAATTTACCTGAAAAACGACCGACGAATAAAATTGCAAAGACCGACCAAGCAACAAGCATTTTAATAAAGCGATAATGATTTGGCTACTCAAGGCTTGTAGTCACTTTTTTTCTCCGTTCTGTTATCCTTTGAATTTAAGTCAATACTTAAAACTCACGTACTAGATTTCATTATCAGGAAATACAAAGAATAATGTCATTTAAAACTTCAAAGTAACTTGATATTCAGACAAGGAAATATGACGTTATTTTTTTTTCCATCTGCACCAAAACAAATTATCATTGTACTGAAGCTATAAAAGTCTGTCATCCTTCCATCGAACTCTTTTTAGTTTAATCAGGTCGAAAAGATCCGGGTGGTTGCGTAAAGAAGTTGCCTAAACGTTTTGTCTTCGATACACGTGGATGAGAGTAAAATTTCACCCAAAGTATTCTCAGTGAGATAGAGCTATCAAGCTTATAAGATAACAGTCGTCTAAGTGTACAGAAGATCGAGTGGGTCTAGTGGTCGATATCCATATTTTATATGTATAATGAAAATACAAATATTCTTCTCACATTTAATATTGGAAATCGTATGTTTAAATACCTACGAAAATCTTTCGGGAGGTGAGGAAGAAATATATGCATCTCATTTGAAGTGAAAGTGACGGTGTGAGGCGTATCATGCACGTGAATGTAAAATGACACTGTCAATTTTACAATTTTTTTTGTATCGTTCAACTGTTTCTTTCTGTTCCGAAATTAGATAAAAACTTAAGATTCGATCATTTCCCCAGTCATCTACACAATTATTTCCTTCAGCATCTAATGATAAACCCATTGGGTTGAGACAATCGATTTGATATCTTTCCACTTCCGTCTTCACCAGTAATCACTTCACCTTCTCAACTTCGTTCACTCCAACGCATTATCCGATGATTTCAACCATCTGCAACATAAACTCGACCCAAATCATCCATAAGACCTCNCGTCGACAAACGACCTGGTACATAAGTATCACAGCTCTTTACTGTATTCGATCCTGAATATGCGAGTTTCGCGACAACGATATACCCTCACTTACACACTAATAGCAAGCATACGTACCGTTTGACCAAACGCGCACATTAAATTTTTGAATCCTACGGTTATTCGTATCCGTAACATAAATATTGCCGATTTTATCAAAAGCCATCACTTGTGGGTTATGTAATTGACTTGATGATGTTCCGCTTTTACTCGAACACCCAACCAGACATCTAAATCCGTTGGGAATCGATCGAACGATTCGGCGGCTTTGACTTTCTACGATGAATAGATAGCCATCGGCGTCAAGCACAATACTGGTTGGCCTATTGAGAATAAAATGCACTTGTGCTCCAAAGCCGGCTACCGTTATTCCGTGGAATTGATCGACTGTGAAGCGCTGAACACGGTTATTATACGTGTCTGCTACGTATAAGTCAAAGTTCATCTCGACAAAGATTCCGTGCGGATGGTCGAGCATATTTGATAGAGGTCCAGGACAGCTCGTACCAGCTGCCACGATTGATTGCATTGTCTCATCATTGAGATTGATCTTATCAACACGATGGCTATTCACCAGGGAACAGTACAGACAATTGTTTTTATCAATGAAGAGTCCCGTGCAGGGACCTCTGATTTTCATGGCACGTTCCGTGTATGCTTTAATCTGAAACCAGGCCGTTTTTTGAATGTTAAATTCACTATTAGCAGCATGAATATCGCCTTCTTTGTTGACAAAAAGAGTCCATGAATTAGCTAGGTTTTTGCTCGATATATTTATGGCCGGCATCATCGATCCATGCTGCCATACTACGATACGACTATTGTTGCGATCAAGTATAAAAATGGTATTGTTCGTATTGATGAAAATACCAGTTGGCTGTTCACCAATAAAGGTTCTATTAGCAAATGTTATTGCATTTGAATCCCATGTTTCACATAATGTAAGTTTTGGTCGATTGTATGACGCTGCTAACAAATGAATAATAACAAAAATACGGATAGCATACTCTTTTGGTTTTGTAGCAAAAACAAGAGTTTCCAATAGCTATAAGTAGCAGAGATTGAAATGTTCTGAGTGTCTCTGATCGAATGATGGGAGAGCGTATGCTCACCTATCAGTAAAATGACTTTATAATCTGTATTGTTGCTTTTTGAGTGACACTATCGAAAAAGATAAAAGTAAAAAAATAAAAACGGCGCGTTTTCACTCATAAAAACTCCGTATTGCGTAGGATTTGATTTTACTACGATTTTAAAAGTTAGGCTGCCTGAACTGCCTGTTTCGAACGTTGTTGGGGATATTGTAGAATAATTTTTGTATTGTACATTAGATTCTCTAATGGGATGCTCTCAGATGACACGGAACAAAAAAACTTCACCCCATCGCATGGAACTACGTATAACTACGACTGTCCTATCCTATGGGATGATCAATAAAAATATTTTCTTTCTGGAACGATTTTTTCTTTGTTCCACTCCATTCTCTACAGAGTCTTGGTAGAGATAATGCAATTATTATCCTTTTTCGCGTTTCAGCAATATTTATAATATATAACAGAAGTCAGCCTTTTACTTGGAAGGCGTCAGATCGAATCAAGCCATTTTTTGTTCATTTTGTATCTAAGAAATTTACCTGAAAAACGACCGACGAATAAAATTGCAAAGACCGACCAAGCAACAAGCATTTTAATAAAGCGATAATGATTTGGCTACTCAAGGCTTGTAGTCACTTTTTTTCTCCGTTCTGTTATCCTTTGAATTTAAGTCAATACTTAAAACTCACGTACTAGATTTCATTATCAGGAAATACAAAGAATAATGCCATTTAAAACTTCAAAGTAACTTGATATTCAGACAAGGAAATATGACGTTATTTTTTTTTCCATCTGCACCAAAACAAATTATCATTGTACTGAAGCTATAAAAGTCTGTCATCCTTCCACTGAACTCTTTTTAGTTTAATCAGGTCGAAAAGGTCCGGATGGTTGCGTAAAGAAGTTGCCTAAATGTATTGTCTTCGATACACGTGGATGAGAGTGAAATTTCACTCAAAGTATTTTCAGTGAGAGAAAGCTATCAAGCTTATAAGATAACAGTCGTCTAAGTGTACAGAAGATCGAGTAGGTCTAGTGGTTTATATTCATATTTTATATATGTATTATGAACAAACAAATATTCTTCTCTCATTTAATATTGGAAATCGTATGTTTAAATACCTACGAAAATCTTTCGGGAGGTGAGGAAGAAATGTATGTATCTCGTTTGAAGTGAAAGTGACGGTGTGAGGCGTATCATGCACGTGAATGTAAAATGACACTGTCAATTTTACAATTTTTTTTGTATCGTTCAACTGTATCTTTCTATTCCGAAATTAAATAAAAACTTAAGATTCGATCATTTCCCCAGTCATCTACACAATTATTTCCTTCAGCATCTAATGATAAACCCATTGGGTTGAGACAATCGATTTGATATCTTTCCACTTCCGTCTTCACCAATAATCATTTCACCTTCTCAACTTCGTTCACTCCAACGCATTATCTGATGATTTCAACCATCTGCAACATAAACTCGACCCAAATCATCAATAAGACCTCCACGAGGCCAATTCAATTGATTCAGATTCTTTCCTTTTCCATTTCCACCAGCCACTAATGTTCCTTCTTTATCAAATTTTTCTTCTCCAATTTTCCATCTTCTCACTTCATTCTTCACATCGTGAGACACATAAAGAAATCTATATTTATCTTTTGCTAAGCTCCAACATTTACCATTCAAAATGAGCATTTCCTGTTTATTTTCATTCGATAACCGCCAAATCACTAGTGAAAGTAGTTTGTTCATCATCAATCACATTTGATGGATGATCTAATTGATCAATTCTGTCTTCTCCTCCATTTCCACCTGCAACAATTATTTCTTCAGTTTTTTTGTTGACCTATATTTACAGAGAAAGGGATAATTCATTAATAAACTATTTTTGATATAGTTTCTATAACGGTCAATTATTCCAATTTAAACACTTTGTGCTACCATGTTACCTTTCGGCGTCGTCGTCTTCCGCAACTGAATCGTTATTGTATCAATTGAAATAATTGCTGTTGTTTCATTTGCAACTATTGACCAATAGAAATTATTTAAACTAAACATACTTTCTGCTTATCAATTGTTCAAGGTGGATAAAGATTTTCGCTGATCATCGACAACGCGTAACAAATTGGATTTGAACAGCATCGAGAATACTGAACACAAATATGATTTGCAGCCGAACATTCTTGTGTGGACCACATGAAAGAAGTTGAGGAGAGAATTTAAAAAGAAAAGCACAAACTCCAACATCAGATTATCAGCACCTGCCATAGGAAAACATCTACAAACACTATTAGTTGAACATCGATTGTATTGAATTGTACTATTACATACTTGAGAGTCGACTTTAACTATTTACGACAGGACTATGTTGGATACATAGAGATATAACATGCAATAGTGAACAAACCTATCAAACTAGAATAAAATGGATCTATTTTTAGTTCAAATTCAGATGTAAATGAAAATCAAATGACAAAATACCGTCATAGAATTATGCACTTGTATCCTTCGTAAAGATGCATCAATATCATTTGCTTTGAATTGTATATAATCCTTTGATAACTGAAAATCGATTTTCGTTCTTTGCATCTTCGTATGACTAGTTTTACAGAGAATAACAGCGACTATTCAAATTACTTTCTGAATAGAAAACATTCGTTCGCAGGTTATTGACTATGACGAAAGCACGAGTGAACAAACAGATGTCTTTTTATTTCGCCATCCTTTCGAAAAATATGTAAGTTGAGTACAAACAGAACGAATAGAATTGGTTCGTGTATCATGAATTCGTTCAATTTCACCAGTTCTAAATAAGCCGTCATATACAGTGCGATTTTCAACGGTTATTATAAAACAAGCATTCTTTCATAACAAAAACTCCTTTCGATATGTTTTATTCGAAGATTAATTACCATTTCTGTTAATAAGATATTTTTCCAAATCCATTGTTGTTTGTTGTAATTCGCCATTACTATCTNTAAAAACTTAAGATTCGATCATTTCCCCAGTCATCTACACAATTATTTCCTTCAGCATCTAATGATAAACCCATTGGGTTGAGACAATCGATTTGATATCTTTCCACTTCCGTCTTCACCAGTAATCACTTCACCTTCTCAACTTCGTTCACTCCAACGCATTATCCGATGATTTCAACCATCTGCAACATAAACTCGACCCAAATCATCCATAAGACCTCCACGAGGCCAATTCAATTGATTCAGATTCTTTCCTTTTCCATTTCCACCAGCCACTAATGTTCCTTCTTTATCAAATTGTTCTTCTCCAATTTTCCATCTTCTCACTTCATTCTTCACATCGCGAGACACATAAAGAAATCTATATTTATCTTTTGCTAAGCTCCAACATTGAATATTCCGAATGAGCATTTCCTATTTATTTTCATTCAATAACCACCAAATCACTCGATTGTTCGCTTTATAAGCAATGATCAGTGAAAGTAGTTTGTTCATGAACAATCACATTTGATGGATGATCTGATTGATCAATTCTGTCTTCTCCTCCATTTCCACATGCAACAATTATTTCTTCAATTCTTTTTTGTTGACCTATATTTACAGAGAAAGTGATAAATCATTAATATACTATTTTTGATATAGTTTCTACAACGGTCAATTATTCCAATTTAAACACGTTGTGCTACGATCTTACCTTTCGGCGTCGTCGTCTTCCGCAACTGAATCGTTATTGTATCAGTTGAAATAATTGCTGCTGTTTCATTTGCAACTATTGATCAATAGAAATTATTTAAACTAAACATATTTTCTGCTCACCAATTGTTAAAGGTGGATAAAGATTTTCGCTGATCATCGACAACGCGTAACAAATTGGATTTGAACAGCATCGAGAATACTGAACACAAATATGATTTTGCATTCGAACATCCATGTGTGGACCACATGAAACAAGTTGAGAACAGAATTTCCAAAGAAAAGCACAAACTGCAACATCAGATTATCCGCACCTGCCATAGAAAAATATCTACAAGCACTATTAGTTGAACACCGATTGTATTTTATTGTACTATTACATACTTGAGAGTCAACTTTAAGTATTTACGACAGAGTTATGTTGGATACATAGAGATACGGTGTATATAATCCTTTTGATAACTGAAAATCTATTTTCTTTCTTTGCATCTTCGTATGACTAGTTTTACAGAGAATAACAGCGACTATTCAAATTATACTTTCTGAATAGAGAACATTCGTTCGCAGGTTATTGACTTGACGAAAGCACGAGTGAACAAACAGATGTCTTTCTATTTCGCCATCCTTTCGAAAAATATGTAAGTTGAGTACAAACAGAACGAATAGAATTGGTTCGTGTATCATGAATTCGTTCAATTTCACCAGTTCTAAATAAGCCATCATATACAGTGCGATTTTCAACGGTTATTATAAAACAAACATTCTTTGATAAAAAAAACTCCTTTCGATATGTTTTATTCGAAGATTAATTACCATTTCTGTTAATAAGATATTTTCCAAATCCATTGTTGTTTGTTGTAATTCGCCATTACTATCTTGACAAGATACTAATAAGATCGTTCCAACTAATTCTATCTCCGAACATCAACTGTCAATATAACGTATTGGATATTTGTCATCACTTGAAGAATCTTTACTAAATAAAATATATCACATTTTCTATTTCGAATGTAATAATGTTCCGAGGTTGAAGTGTCTTGTCAACTATCATTTCTTAGTCCACACATTGCACGCCATTTTGTTTCAATTAATTTTCAACTACTATACATGTTGAATCGATATTCGTTCGACGAGCAAAGTCAATCATCGTTTTTTTTTCATTAGCAAAAACTTATCGCGAAGTTGGTACCGATAGTTTCGGTGGAATACCTATGGTTGATGAAGTAAGTGCGATGAGAGTACTTTTGGCCGCTCCACTCACAAATCAATAGTAAACAGATCGTTCCCTCGAAGGGAGATGGACTTGAAGGCACGATCAAATGAGTACTCTTGATTTTTTATCATTCGTTATGCGCGATTGATCATACAGGATAAATACAAAAGGATATACCGGTTTTTCGCTTTTTGTGAAGTAACAAAGTGAATGCACTATCAAAATTGGTCAATATAGAGTGTTTGTTAAAAAACTAGAATTAGTCATCCGATTTTTGCAGTAGGATAAAATCTGAAGTTTTCTCATTTTCAAGCATATGTTTGAATTATTTTCGAAGAAAAGAACATCGAAAATCGTTGTTTTTCTCCCAATTAGTTGTTAAAAAGCTTGAAGTTCTCTTTTATGACTTCAAAATTAAAATAAATTTTCGGACCCGACCATTGATATTATCAACATTTGTTAAATTTGAGCAAAATGAAAGTAGTTGTCTACAACTTGTTATGCACCATTAATATAAAAACATCTGACACTTACAAGAAATGGTTTATAATCCAAAACAAAAACTTTTAAAATCGAAAACCGTTCATTGTGTCTCAACATTTTCTTTGTCATTGTCAGTGTGATTGAAAGGGATACATTGAGGTGGTTCATATTTGCCTCGTTGTCTTCCAAGAAAGAACAAACCGATTTCGAAAGTTTTTTTGTGAGTAACATTAATGACAAACGGTTTTTTGTGCTTGTAATGAGATCGGTTTGCTTGAATCTTGCTCTGTACAGCGCATGTAGCATAACTTCTGAATTCAACCATCGCTTACTATCTCTTCAAACAAACTCACTATAGGTACCAGACCGATTCGTGCACACGACTTTTTGATCATTTCTGACGTCTGTTACGCCAGTTCCACTGATGTCAAGAACTTAGTATTATTACAGGATTCGGTTCGTTTTCTGACATCGGATAAGCCTCAGTCCGATCGTTGATAAGTACAAGGATTTTATCTCCGTTCGACAGGATACGTTGTTTCGATTAAGCACACAGCAATCCACTTTTTTGCCATAAGATTTTATTTTGATTTCAGACGTTTACTATGGGTTCTACTCGCTCTCGCCAGTAGCCTAATATTGTTACCCAATATCTTTCATGCACACTTTCTCTCGCGTGGTCATGTTGATCAAGTAACTGCATGATTAAGAGATAATTCCAGAGTACGCTCGACAAATTCGACTGGGATTTCACCATCAGTGGGGAGTTTTTTTTACAGATTGCACGCTAGAGGCACAATTAAGCATTGCGGAATTTCAGCAATTTTCAACGGAGGACAGATTGGGGATATTTTTCATGGTAATAGTAACTATGTAATCTAACTCCTTTCATTCTGTAATAGTAAAGACCAGAGTTTCTTACGAATTGATGAGTCAATCTCAGTCTTATTTTCTAAATTTCATTAAAAACTCTTATCGTTATTTTGACGAAAATAACAAAACAGTGAAATTTTATAATTCTTCAGATTTTTCAACGCATTGGGAGGAGAAATCATCTTGATTTTCTGTGTCAACTATGCAACTCGCAATGAGGAACCAATTTATTTATATTTTAGAATCATGCTCTCTTTAATAAATCTACCCCAAAGAAGGGGGCTGATGGCTGACCGTTTTGTTTGAGATTCACACGTACAACAAAATCAATCGGTGATAATTGCAACTACATATGCCACCAATAATGAAAGATGTTACTTACAACTGCAGCCACTGATTTCTTTCAGATGATCACACGATAGAATCATTTTCTGACTTGCATCTGTTGCGAAACATAGCTTAATGTTTTCAGTGAAACTCATCACTACTGGGAATTGTTTGACGGACGTAGGCTTTTTTGTTATCGATAATTAAGTTGCAAGAAAAGTAGCGATCATGTTGCTATCTGATAGCCAGAGAATCGTATGTTCCAATGAAGTATCGAGAACTTGAACTGTTTCCAGTTTCAATCGTTTTATAAAGTGGTGCAGGCGGTCATATAAGATTGGTAACAGACTTCTATAATCCTTAGTTGAATAATCTCGAGGTCCCGGTGCAATAGAGTATATTTCATTTTCTTGAAAACAACGTTGGTCTCATCGGTAATAAGGAATATTGCACAGTCGTGAAGACTGATGATCAGCCTAGCTAGAGTATTTTCGTCAGAAAAGTTCTTTTTTATGCAATATACATATGTGCGCACTATGATGGAAGGTATTCACCCTTTTACGCAAGTGTAGTTATTTATCTTGCGAGACAGCGCATGTTTCTACGAGCCCATATCGCTTTCGCTATGTAGGTTGTAACTAATATTTACAAAAATGTTTTATTCAAAAGTCATGAGTTATTTTTCCGCTTAAAATGGACATCTGTTCAAACGATCGAAGTCTTGTCTATTGCTGCTTAAACAAAATCAAAATTTCACAGATAAAGGACAAATGAACCCCGCTGTTGAGCAGTTAATTGAAGTCGCATTTTACCTTCCATTGAAAGGCTGCAGTTACCTAGATGTATTTGATGAAAATATCGACTTGTATGTATAGCAGAGCAGATTGCATCTACACTTGCATCAGTTATCAATCTATTGCCAGATAAGCCTATCGTAGGTATCGAAGCATGCTCATTGTATTCAGGTATTTTCATTAATACTTGAGCACCATAATCGCTAATTTCGTTATCAAATAAAAAAAGGTGACGCATTCGTCCATTTATTCGAACCATTTCGACGAGACACTCACAACTAGCATCTGTCATTCCAACTGAATTCAAATATAGACCTATGAGGCCCATATTCTTATTCGTCAATCCTCTAGCAATATGTTGAACACCTGCATCGAGCAATCGATTTCCACACAGTTTGAGTTCTGCAATATATCTAATATCGTAGAACGATTGAGCCAAAATAAAAGCACCAACTGATGTTATTTTATTGTGCTGAAGATTCAGTCCCTTGCATTGTTGCTCCACGATACCTAATTTCACAACTATTTCTACGTCATGATCGTTTAAATTCATTGATTCTAAAAGTAGTGTGCCTCGAAATTCGGTTGATCGGATTATTTGTTCCAGTTGTGGATTTCGATATGCATCTAATTCATTATCTTGAATATTACTTGATATAAATGGAGGTGTTTCATCCATTTGCTGATTTTCATATGATGCAACCTCGTGTAAACGAATTATATGAATTCCATCTCCTTGTTTTGAAGTTTCCATAACTTTCAGAACAACTCCAGGTAGAAGGAGAATTTCCTCATCATTTTCGAGATGCGAATGTTCTCGGATTGATTTTCCATATTTTGTTTTTATCTCAAATATTGTTTGTACTTTTTCTCGACCTAAATACATTGGTGATTGAAGAACATCGAATGAAGATGTTGTGGAAGTCAATGACCACCATGTCATTTCGTCGCCTTCTCGATAATATTCGCTAACATCCTTAGGAACACCATGCCAAACAGTATGATATTCAGAATATCTACATTAGATTCAATTCAAATCAGTTCTATATCAACCGACTTACGGTAGTTTGAATATTGCTGTGAAGAACAACTTCAGATATTTCCACCAAGGTTGAATTTGACTGCCATCGATAGCAACGAGTGCTCGATTAAGAAGAACATGAAGACTATTTTCTGATTGATTCCATTCCATTGTATATAGATAGATGCATGCCGATTCATCTTGAGTGAGTCCATGTTTAGGTTCTTTCGAATTCAGTTTAGCAACAGTTATGTAGAGTTGAAGTTCTGTACCAAGAATAGTATGCAATGGTTGGCAAGCTTCTTCTAGTGATAGAAGTTGTTCTTGTTGATAACCATTGATTGATTCAATATTCCGATTTGATTGATTGGGAATATCGATTATAAGGCGAGGATTGATTTCAAACGAGAGTGACATTCTTACACGTATGTGCACTTTGTTTCTTCCAAATTTATTCGTATTAGACTAGTATTTTTATGACGTGTTGTCGATAGGTAAATAACAGGAAGAAAAAACATGACATATACGCACATGGTTATGGTAGAAATAAGAAATGAGACATGGCAAAAAGCTTGTATTGAAGTTTGATTTGCAAAATGTACTTATCGTCGGTGAATGATATACCTGGAGCACTCAACTTCAGATCTTGTTTCAATCAAATCATCATTTTTTTCGAATATCATATGCTATTTGATTGAAAAACGACAAAATATAAAATGGCACCTGATATAAGAATTATCTTAATAAAATTCATCAGAAAGTGAATATTTGAATAAAAAATACAGTTTGGACTTTTGTGGCTGATGTTGATACGAATGATACTGGACTATTTTTAAGAAATAAAAAAGAAATATTTTCTGTTATAATTCTTGATTTAAAAACGAGAATTTATCTGATATTGCCGTGATAGACAATGGATATGAAAAGATTTCTGATAATACATATTGATCCATTTTCCACAAAAAATATAGTTTTGATAAAAAAAATTAAAACGCGTTAGTAATTTTTTTCCCGGTGGGCACATCAGAGCTCACCTTAGTTGCACTATTAATTCGGGAGTATCGTTCCTGATTTCAAATATATATCATTCTTTTTGTATATTGACGTCAAAAATTCAAAATGATGAATCTGTTCATATTTTTATTAGAGATAAAAGAAATGCAAATGGACTAAAAATTCCATTCATTTTCAACAAAAAATGTTCTCTGTGAAATACATTCTATATGTTATTTTTATACATTCAACTGTTGCTCCACCGCAAATTAATTTATATTTTACAAATCAGATAAATAATGATGGCAAAAATTTGTCGTTGCAGCATTACGATTGCTTAAGTATTATTGAACACAGTTCTGACACTGTTAAACACAAATTACATAGTAACTGTATGGCTGATTTATCAAAAGAATATACCATAGAAGAAAACCATGATTTTCCCAAATATTCTCTTGCTGAACGTTATCAAATATATTTAGAGCAACTATTAACGTCAGATGATGGAATTCTGACAGAAGAATTTTTTTTTACAATTACACATTGTCAAGATTTGGTTCTATGTGTCAATATGAATACGATCGAGTTTATTCACATCATCCAACATTAGAAGAAGTGGTAAAAGCTCATTATCAAGGTAGCCGTCTTGCAAGTGAATTAACATGTTATGATCATATAAAATGTTATCGTGGTCCATCTTCATCGTGTTTAGACTGGACTGAAATTTTTGATGGAAGACAAGATTGTCTCAATAGTGATCTGGACGAAAAAATATTGTCTACAATTAAACATATACGATAATTTCCTTCAAGATGAACGGTTGCCAATTTTAACTTTGATAGAACCCTTTTTTTTTGGGTCAGACGACATTAGATGTTATGATTCACTTTTGACAAGCTCCTGTAATGAGAAGCGTCGACAATTATTATTGGAAAATATGTTTTCTATTAACGATAATACAACGTCCGAAATTTGTTGGTCAATAATGAAATGTATTGTTCCCATGTCCCTCTTGTTAGAAGCATTTTGCAAGCGTGACCACTGTGTTCGATGTATTGAAGATGAATGTCCAGATATGTTCTATTATCCCATAGCTCCATTTCTATCAGACAATGTCTTTTTCGCTTTCGAAAAATCCGATCTACTAAATTCTAATGATATGATCATTCCAAAGCCTTATGTTTGCTTTAATAATTCTATTTATAATGATATTATTACCAAAGAATTTACAATTTACTTCAATAATAAAAGATGTACTCGTGTTGTTACTACATTCCTCTTCAGCTTTAAAGAGCATAGTTTGTGGAACGAACATTTTGCTACTAAAATAGACTCAACTAAAACCGGCTATTTTGAGCGTTTGGAATATGTCTACCGCTTAAGTCCAAAACTAACGATCGACTCGAATAACACTGGATATACAGTCAAAAATTATTCTATGTCTGAAGTACGATCGCCTTCTCCTGTACTACTATGTTTATATGATGATAGTAAAAATCAGCATAAAGACATAAACGCTTACGTTAACGTACCAGATGACGGTGAATATATGTATTCGTATCGTACCTGTATAGGTAAATACCCGAATGCATCTGAAAACATAAAGTTTCGTGTTCCATTGCAGATTATTTGCGAAGGATATGATGATTTANATATTATCAACATTTGTTAAATTTGAGCAAAATGAAAGTAGTTGTCTACAACTTGTTATGCACCATTAATATAAAAACATCTGACACTTACAAGAAATGATTTATAATCCAAAACAGAAACTTTTAAAATCGAAAACCGCTCATTGTGTCTCAACATTTTCTTTGTCATTGTCAGTGTGATTGAAAGGGATACATTGAGGTAGTTGACATTTGCTTCGTTGTTTTCCAAGAAAGAACAAACCGATTTCGAGAGCTTTTTGGTGAGTAACATTGATGACAAACGGGTTTCGTGCTTGTAATGAGACCGGTTTGCTTGAATTTTGCTCTGTACAGCACATATAACATAACTTTCGAATTCAACCATCTTCTATTATACCGGTTCTGATGATATCAAGAGCTTGGTATTATTACAGAATTCGGTTCATTTTCTGACATTGGATAAGCCTCAGTCTGATTGTCGATAAGTAAAAGGATTTTATTCCCGTCCGGTAGGATGCGATATATTCGCTTGCACCCGGGTTACGTTGTTTTGATTAAGCACATAGCAATCCACTTTTTTGCCATAAGGTTTAATTCTGATTTCAGACTTTTACTATGGGTCCTACTCACTCTCGCTAATAGCCTAATATTGTTACCCAATATCTTTCATGCACACTTTCTCCCGCGTGGTCATGTTGATCAAGTAACTGCATGATTAAGAGATAATTCCAGAGTACGCTCGATAAATTCGACTGGGATTTCACCATCAGTGGGGAGTTTTTTTTACAGATTGCACGCTAGAGGCACAATTAAGCATAGCGGAATTTCAGCAATTTTCAACGGAGGACAGATTGGGGATATTTTTCATGATAATAGTAACTATGCAATCTAACTCCTTTCATTCTGTAATAGTAAAGACCAGCGTTTCTTACGAATTGATGAGTCAATCTCAGTCTTATTTTCTAAATTTCATTAAAAACTTATCGTTATTTTGACGAAAATAACAAAACAGTGAAATTTTATAATTCTTCTGATTTTTCAACGCATTGGGAGGAGAAATCATCTTGATTTTCTGTGCCAACTATGCAACTCGCAATGAGGAGCCAATTTATTTATATTTTAGAATCATGCTCTCTTTAATAAATCTACCCCAATGAAGGGGGCTGATGGCTGACCGTTTTGTTTGAGATTCACACGTACAACAAAATCAATCGGTGATAATTGCAACTACATATGCCACCAATAATGAAAGATGTTACTTACAACTGCATTCACTGATTTCTTTAAGATGATCACACGATAGAATCATTTTCTGACTTGCATCTGTTGCGAAACATAGCTTAATGTTTTCAGTGAAACTCATCACTACTGCGAATTGTTCGACGGACGTAGGCTTTTTTTGTTATCGATAATTAAGTTGCAAGAAAAGTAGCGATCATGTTGCCATCCAATAGCCAGAGAATCGTATGTTCCAATGAAGTATCGAGAACTTACACTATTTCCAGTTTCAATCGTTTTATAGTGGTGCAGGCGGTCATATAAGGTTGGTAACAGACTTCTATAATCCTTGGTTGAATAATCTCGAGAACCAGTTGCAATAAAGTATAATCCATTTTCTTGAAAACAACGTTGGTCTCATCGGTAATAAGGAATATTGCACAGTCGCGAAGACTGCTGATCAGCCTAGCTAGAGTATTTTCGTCAGAAAAGTTCTTTTTTATGCAATATACATATGTGTGCGCTATGATGGAAGGTATTCACCCTTTTACGCAAGTGTAGTTATTTATCTTGCGAGACAGCACATGTTTCTACGAACGCATATCACTTTCGCTATGTAGGTTGTAACTAATATTTAAAAAAAATGTTTTAATCAAAAGTCATAAGTTATTTTTCCGCTTAAAATGGACATCCGTTCAAACGATCGAAGTCTTGTCTATAGCTGCTTAAACAAAATCAAAATTTCACAGATAAAGGACAAATGAACCCCGCNGATTCATCTTGAGTGAGTCCATGTTTAGGTTCTTTCGAATTCAGTTTAGCAACAGTTATGTAGAGTTGAAGTTCTGTACCAAGAATAGTATGCAATGGTTGGCAAACTTCTTCAAGTGATAGAAGTTGTTCTTGTTGATAACCATTGATTGATTCAATATTCCGATTTGATTGATTGGGAATATCGACTAAAAGGCGAGGATTGATTTCAAACGAGAGTGACATTCTTACACGTATGTGCACTTTGTTTCTTCCAACTTTATTCGTATCAGACTAGTGTTTTTATGACGTGTTGTCGATAGGTAAATAACAGGAAGAAAAGCATGACATATACGCACATGTTTATGGTAGAAAAAAAGAAATAAGACGTGGCAAAAAGCTTGTATTGAAGTTTGATTTGCAAAATGTATTTATCGTCGGTAAATGATATACCTGGAGCGCTCAACTTCAAATCTTGTTTCAATCAAATCATCATTTTTTGAATATCATATGCTATTTGACTCGAAAACGACAAAATATAGAATGGCATCTGATATAAGAATTATCTTAATAAAATTCATGAGAAAGTGAATATTTGAATAAAAAATACAGTTTGGACTTTTGTGGCTGATGTTCTTACGAATAATACTGGACTATTTTTAAGAAACGAAAATGAAACATTTTCTGTTAGAATTCTTGATTTTAATAACAACAATTTAGCTGATATTGCCGTGACAGACAATGGATATGAAAATATTTCTGATAATACATATTGACCCATTTTCCACAAAGAATACAGCTATGATAAAAAAATTAAAACCCGTTAGTAATTTTTTTCCGGTGGGCTTATCAGAGCTCAGCTTAATTGCACTATTAATTCGAAAGTATCTTTCCTGATTTCAGATATATATCATTCTTTTTTGTATATTGACGTCAAAAATTAAAAATGGTGAATCTATTCGTATTTTCACTAGAGATGAAAGAAATGCAAAATAGACTAAAAATTTCCTTCATTTTCAACTAGATGTTTTCTACGAAATATATACTATATGTTATTTTTATACATTCAACTGTTGCCCCACCGCAAATCAATTTACAGTTTACAAATCAGGTAAATAATGATGGCAAAAATTTGTCATTGCAGCATTACAATTGCTTGAGTATTATCGAACACAGTTCTGACACTGGTAAACACAAATTACATAGTTACTGTATAGCTGAATTAGCGAAAGAATATGCCATAGAAGAAAACCATGATTTTCCGAAATATTCTTTTGCTGAACTTTCACAAAAATATAACTAGCGAACAATTATATTTTTGGTTGGTACCAGTAGAGCTTGCTGAACGTTATCAAATATATTTAGAGCAACTATTAACGTCAGATGATGGAATTCTGACAGAAGAATTTTTTACAATTGCACATTGCCAAGATTTGGTTCTATGTGTCAATATGAATTCGATCGAGTTTATTCACGTCATCCGACATCAGAAGAACTGATAAAAGCTCATTATCAAGCTAGCCGTCTTTCAAGTGATTTAACATGTTATGATCGTATAAAATGTTAATGTGGTCCGTCTTCATTTTGTTTAGACTGGACTGAAATTTTTGATGGAAGACAAATATTGTCTACAATTAAACATATACGACAATTTCCTTCAAGATGAACGGTTGCCAATTTTAACTTTGATAGAACCCTTTTTTTCGGGTCAGACGACATTAGATGTTATGATTCACTTTTGACAAGCTCCTGTAATGAGAAGCGTCGACAGCTATTATTGGAAAATATGTTTTCTATTAACGATAATACAACGTCCGAAATTTGTTGGTCAATAATGAAATGTATTGTTCCTATGTCCCTCTTATTAGAAGCATTTTGCAAGCGTGAGCATTGTGTTCGATGTGTTGAAGATAAATGTCCAGATATATTCTGTTATCCCATAGTTCCATTTCTATCAGGCAATGTCGTTTTTCGCTTTCGAAAAATCTGATCTACTAAATTCTAATGATATGATCATTCCAAAGCCTTAAGTTTGCTTTAATAATTCTATTTATAATGACATTATTACCAAAGAATTTACAATTTACTTCAATAATAAAAGATGTACTTGTGTTGTTACTACATTCCTCTTCAGCTTTAAAGAGCATAGTTTGTGGAACGAACATTTTGCTACTAAAATAGACTCAACTAAAACCGGTTATTTTGAGTGTTTGGAATATGTCTACCGCTTAAGTCTAAAACTAACGATCGATTCGAATAACACTGGATATACAGTCAAAATTTATTCTATGTCTAAAGTACGATCGCCTTCTCCTGTACTACTATGTTTATATATGATGATAGTAAAAATCAGCATAAAGACATAAACTCTTACGTTAACGTACTAGATGACGGTGAATATATGTATTCGTATCGTACCTGTATAGGTAAATACCCGAATGCATCTGAAAACATAAAGTTTCGTGTTCCATTGCAGATTATTTGCGAAGGATATGATGATTTATTACCAAAATTAATTCACGGGCAGAATGAAACTGATGAAACCAATTGCGATTATAGGGCATTCGACAATTTTTATACAGAATGTGATGGTATGTGAAATTGTTTGAGTGGTCTTGATGAACTTACATGTTATCCACGAACAGTATTGAACTGCTCCTCGGATGACCATATGTGTTTCATTTGACACAAAACAATCAATATGTTTACCTCTTAATAGAACGAATGATATGAAAATAGATTGCCTTGGTGCTGTTAACGAGGCAACATTATGTAGAAGGTCATCTCAAAATAGAGCAAACAACTTTTACTGCAGAATAGATACGACTGAAGTGTGCATTGATAGTAGCAGTTTGTCCAGGATCATTTGTTTTAATTGGTGATATGCTTATAAATCAACAATTATGGCATGAATTGTGGCAGATATTAACACATAACATGAAAAATATTTAAAAGAAACATCGAGGTATTTTACTCTGGATCAAAGACAAGACTTCAAAATTTCAAGTATTACATATTAAACGACTTTTTTTTTTTTTAGATAAGACATATTTAATCCAGCACTAGATCTTCTGAATTCTTAAGTTTAAAAATAAAAAGATGAATGACATGAAAACTAATTTGAATAATAAAAGATTACAGAGAAAGCAAAGAAAGACTTGTTCGTAAAATGAACTTCTTATGTTCAACCTTCGATTTGTAATTCGAATAGTTTCTGTATATTCACTTATTATAGTCCAATGACTATTTGAGAAATATCTCCATTTAAACGTTGTCATCACACGATAATCTGCGTATAGTCATACATTTTTGAATTTAAATATCTTTATCAAATGTGTTTCGTTTCTGATAATTTCAATTAGTAAAGTTGTATTCTTATCATTTAGTTTTGCATTCATCTCAAGTTCGTAACAAGAAATTTCCAATGGCTATATGGTCCAAAGAGTAGCTGAACGGAACGTTATCTGAACTGATTTCTACATTCGAGTGATTGTTGTTGTTGTTGACATTTTAAACAACTGGTCTTGTACATCAGTTCCCCCAAATTCTGCTGTTTCATTATTTTTATCAATAAATGTCGTGTAATAATCCATTAAGAGAAGATAGTAATCATTAGTTTTGAACAAATAATTATCAATGATGAATAACGACGTGAAATTGAAACGATCTGTACCATTAATAACAGGACTGGTAAAATACTTCTCAGTTCCGTTTAATCTATATAAGATAAATCTTCATTTTACCCGAAATGGTTCACTGTCATAATCCATATATTGCCAACTGATATTAACAGTTGAATCATTGTATGTATCAATTCCGTTTACCAAAGGTGATGACCAAAGAGTTGCTCCTTCATCAGATGAATCGAAGAATGTCATCATCAACCTTAGAATAAAGGTCCATGTAAATGGCATTTTGTCATGTGTTTCGATCATATTTTCCTGTGCCTAGAATGAAAAACAAATTATTCAATCTAAAGATTTACTTTCTTATCTTTTTTCGAATAGATACAAGTCCGATAGAACGTGGAGAAAGAGAAACAAAGATGAACATCGTCATTATGTACGATTGGTCACTCTTCTTCTTGGATTAATATGTTTATATCTTGAGCAGAAATAACGTTAAATACACGTAGTTTATCTTTTACATGACATCATGTAATCATATGTTCTCTTTGTGACTTCAGTTCAATGTTATTTCTTTGTTTTGAATATCAGAGAAAATGCCACAAAATTTCAATTTATCAAGCGTTTTAACTGAAGTATGGATGTCATCATACTTGTCTATTTGATTTTATACTTCTAAAATGAAAACGATATGTCTATCCACCGAAAAATATCGTGCGCTCAACGTCCATAATCCGAAAACATAATGAACAGTCTTTTGATCGAGATATTCTAAAGAATTATCTTCACTTGTAAAAATTCTCATTTATTCTTGAAAGCCGACAATGAAAAACAATCTGCTATCATTTCTCAGCTAATCTCAATTCGATATATCTCACAAATGAATCGTTTGAATTTTTCTATTCACAGCGAACATTTCCATGTCATGAATAATATGACATCACAACGTCACCTTCACCTCCTCAAGAATGAACGAATACAAATAAAAGAATAGTGTGACTTAGTGAAGTATTTCACTAAAGTCAGTAACATTGACTTGTCAGCAAAATGTCTTTTAACTCAAGAAAGAAGAAGAAGAAAGCATTGTTGTTGAGTAAATATCGATGAAATGTAAAGGCAAATGATTTGATGAAATAGAGCTGCAAGGGAACAGCTAAAGAGTTCGTTTTCGCCACAGACGAATGTTTCGATTTCTTCCGAGTGAATCAATTAGAATATTTTCTCCAGATGAAAACATTTAGTCGCTTCGTAGAGAATTGAATGATGCTTTGATTTTGAAACTATGAAACACAATCTCTTCGAGAATCTTCACTTCTCATTGAAACTTCATCGTCACTCATGTCGTCACCTTTCTATGCGTACCGGTGGTTATACGCGGTTCCATTAAAACTAGTGATTAATATCTAGCGCAAAGAATTCAGAAAACCTGGCAAAATAGTGAGTTCCGAGCTATATCTGAGAATTTAAAGAATTTTCAGTGACATCTATAGTTAAACTGAAATGAATTATATATGGTTTACTAGACCGATTTCGGCTCTGTGGCTAGTTCTAGTGGTTCAGACACCTCGACATTACTAGGCGCCATCGCGAAATCGATCAGAGTTTATCAATCTTAACAAACTTTAAAAATATTGCGTCATTTTTGAATAAAGCTAATTATGTTATTACAGCCGATAAACGGGTGGTTCATAAGACATGGGCATTCTTTAGAGTAAAGAAAGTGAAGAGAAAGCATAGATATCCTTCGAATTTGAATTTCTATGATTTATGAATATGATTAAGAAAGACTCAGAAAAAACCGTGTCTTGTATTTCAATTCGAGATAAATAAAAAAGTCCTAATTTGATGCAAAATCATCAGAGGGATCGTTGAAGTTCAAACATTTGCTCAACGAGTGTTCACCGAAAGTCATTTGCTTTTCAAACAAATAAAAGCAACATTATTCAGCAAATGTCTTTTTCGTTACACTTTCCAATGCAACAAAAGAAACAAATGATCTTTTTCATCATTTTCTTTTCGATAAGCGAAGAAATTCTCGGTACAATCCAACTTCAATCTTTTATCTTTCATCTTTTTTTTCTTTCCCGCTAGGAATCTCATTCAATCAACCGAATATCTCTGTGAATGCTTCATGGGATTCCCAGGGAACAATCATTGCAAATCAAACATTGGTTGGATCATTTGTTGCTGATGTGTTCATCAACAGCAATGATCAGATATTTCTTTCCAATGGAGAGAGAGGAGAGGTGACTGTTTTTGTCGAAGGGAATGTGACATCAAGAATGAACACTTCAGTCAACTCATCGAGTGTTTTTGTTAGCGACAGAAATGAAGTGTATTTTGATTCGTATTCTACCGTTGGTGGCGTTAGTCGACTGGAACTCAATTCAACACATTCAGTCCAGCAGATACAACAATGTCAACAATGTTTCGATATTTTTCTTGATTCACACGAGAATCTGTTCTGTTCCATTACAGTTCGTCATCAAGTTCTTTCGAGATCATTGGTTCACTCTTGGAATCCATTCATCATCGTTGCTGGCACGGCATCGAAAGGTTCAACGGCAACAACACTGTCTAGTCCCAAAGGCATTTTTGTTGATCCATCGAATGGCGATTTATTCGTTGCTGATTGTGGTAATGATCGAGTTCAACTATTTCGATCAGAATCTCTAGTAGCTCAGACGGCTGTTGGAAACAAGACAGAAAATGTTACTTACACTCTTAGTTGCCCTTCAAGCATTATTCTAGACGCGAATAAGCTATTGTTCATTGTTGATTCCATCAACGAGAGAATTATTCGACAAACACCAAATGGATTCTCTTGCATTCTTGGGTGTGGCAGTTCACCAATGAGTCCTCCAACAACAATCGCCTTTGATTCACTTGGAAATCTATTTCTTGTTAATCAAACTTCTCATCAATTGATCAAATTTCCGCTGATCAACACAAAATCTGCAGGTTTGCTTCTTTTTAAGTATTTTTTTAGATTATAAGAGTAACTCTTTTTAGGATGGGTGACGACGGGAAATATGAATGTTCCACGATGTCAACATACAGCAACAATGTTACCAGATGGAAAGGTTTTAGTTACTGGTGGACAGAATGGTGCTGGTTCTCTCAACAGTGTTGAGCTATATGATCTCAGCACAGGTAACTGGACAACAGCAAATAGTATGAGTGTTGGACGTCAACTTCATACAGCAACAACGTTATCGAATGGAAAGGTTTTAGTTACTGGCGGATGGAATATTGCTACTCTGGACAGTACTGAGTTATATGATCCATCCACAGGTAACTGGACAACAGCATATAGTATGAGTGATGCACGAATTGAACATACAGCAACAATGTTATCAAACGGAAAGGTTTTAGTTACCGGCGGCCAAAATGATCGTGGTTATCTTAACAGTGCTGAAATATATGATCCATCCACAGATAGTTGGACACCAGCTAACAATATGAGTATTTCCCGATATCAGCATACAGCAACAATGTTATCAATCGGAAAGGTTTTAGTTACTGGAGGGCAGAATGGTGGTTATCTTACTAGTGCTGAATCATATGAATAATTGTTGTTCGAAAAACCAAAGGCACAGTTTTTCGTCGAATCAAAGCATGAAGTGATGGAAACTCTTGCAAAAACGCTAAAATAAAATAGAATGAAATATCTTTAAATACTCACTAAAATAAAGGTATGAAATTCTTCGGATAAAACAAGAAGTGAAGTTTATGAATATAATGAAGTGTCTGAATGTGATCAGCAGAAGCTGATCATGTTTTGAAATTTATGTTTTTATTTGTGGTACACTATTTTGTCCTGAGATATTGTTCAAATGTATTCTTTTTTCTTGTTTTCCTTCGAATAAAAGTTCATCTGCTCTAGATACAGCTTGTGTTTCGTCATGCAATGATTCTTTGTTGATCAAGAAATGCAAATACATTTCTTCTACTGTTCTCTGTGCACAGAATGTTTCTTTTAGTTAGGAAATCAATCAAACGAAATTAGAGGAAACTATTTTCTGTTTGATTTCTCTGTTTTTCCATGCCACTTCCAAATTTCGATCATCCGTACAAAAGAGTAAAAACATATGAAATATTTTATTTGACAATAAGGAAGCCACATGTCGAATTCTATGTAAGAGCAAATATTTTCAGTTTCAAGAGAATATTTTGTTATTTTGATTCTGATATGATTTCTAAAGAAAGTAAATATTTGATAAAACCACCTGCATACGAAAAATGATTCTTTTGGTATGAAATAACCAAGAAAAAATTTGATATAGTTGATTATTTTCCAGTTTTATTCGAATATCTGAGCGATGTAATAATGAATTATCTTATGCTAATGTTTATTTCTGGCAACATCCGTCTTTCAATCTTTCGAAAAGCAGAAAAAGAGGTCATTTTAATCTTCATGCGTTATCCTTTTCAGTCGACGAGTCTTTTAGAAATTACACCAAAATTCCATGAAGAGTTTTCTCATGACCAAAAAGAAATACTCACGGTGCGCATGAATGGAACTTCATAAAAGTCAGCATATTTTGTGGTGGAATATCTAGTCGAAATCTGCTTTGAATATTTTGTACTTAAAAAAACCATTAAAATTACATAAGTTACATGGATATAGTAGAACATTGTAAAGCATGTGCATGTATCCATATTTACAAAGTTGTATAAAAGGCAAACAAAGAACGTTTGTGAATGAATACTACCGCTGAAATGCATTTGACGAGCATGACATCAATGACAAAAGTATCCTTTTGTATTTTGAAGTTGAGTGAGTATATAATAGTGGCGCAGCCAGGATTTTATGGTGTGCTGGATTTTCGTTTCAGAGCATGAGTCCCAGTTAAAACTCATGGATGATAATATTGGTGGCAAACTATGAGTTTCTATCGAGCGATTTTTACGATCGGAAGTTGCTAAAATAATTAGCATTTTCCTGAACCCCAGAAAAATGCCACAGCAGAATTATGACGTTTTGAATATATTCTGCAGTTTTTACGAAGTTCCTAAGGATCTCAAAACGTCATAATTCTTGAACGGATTGATATTTTGACATGAAATTTGAAATTTGTCGGTGAAATTCGACGTAGCCTGCTGCGGTATGTTCAAAAGTAACACAGCGCTGACAGTATTGAATATTTTCTGGTGGGGAGGGTTCAGGAAAATGCTAATTATTTTAGCAAGTTCCGATCGTAAAAATCTCTCGATAGAAACTCATAGTTTGCCATCAATATTATCATCCATGAGTTTTAACTGAGACCCATGCTCTGAAACGAAGATCCAGCACACCATAAAATCCTGGCTGCGCCACTATTTGCTGACTACTAACCTATATACTTCGTCCATGGGTAACCTATTCACCGAGCATTGACCTTTTTTCTCTTTATGTCATTATAAGTGCGTGTATAAAGGTGTCCGTTCTGATATAGGCTACGTTCAGTAAAAAGGAATGTCTAAGTGTAACACATTGTTGAACTCATTGATGTGTGCATCGAAAGTATCACCTACGTATATAGATATTCCAGAATCTGTTCATAATATATAATAGGTGCAAATATATGAGTCAAGTGGGGCATATCCTTTCTACTTCATTTACATCTAGTGATACATTCTGAAAAAAAGGAGGAAGTAGCTTGTTTTCTCTCTTTCACATCGTGGTTTCCTTCCTCTCTCTCTCCTTCGAAGGCACCGACGTATTTACAACTTGCTTTGAATATCTTCAAGATATCACTGCCTGAAAACCGTTCCAACATTAAGACTGCTCAGAATAACATTAGTATGCTAAAACAACTATTCTAAATTTTATTCATGTAATTATTTTGTTTTTTCTCTGCTTAGGTGTAAAATCAGCAAAGCACATAATAACATAGGATAATCATGAGCAATGAGTGCCTGATGACATTTACCTATAGGAAATAATGAAGCAGTAGAATGATTATTTATTGATAACTTCATATAATGAACGGTTTCATACTGCAATGGGAAAGTCAATTGTCTGTTTCATACGTGTTGATATCCAGCAATATAGGGTAGATGTTGAGCATATGGACGATACACAGGGTTGCGAACAATGCCATTTCTTGGTCGTCGACATCGTCGTACACATCTACGCAACGGACGGTATTTCACCCACAGAAACATCATCATTGAAAGTGCGCTAAATATTGCAAAGGCAATGAATAAGCCAGTTAGCGCTTCAAGTGATAACTTCAAAGATATATCCGTTGACGAACTTGTACAATTATTTATTTGAAACCATTTACTTTTCAGATCGTTGAATACTCCTTTTTCACGCAATGATAATATTGACACATCTAAAGCTTGTTCATACGGCCATTTCATAGGATAAATTATCCCAAATTGACTTTGATCAAAGCCTGAACCAACAATGGTCAAATTACAATAGATAGAACCTGTAGCAAATTNCACGATTTTGCGTCAGATTTTTCGTATGATCATGCATGATCATGTCCGATCTTCACGCAATAACAGACATGATCGCACAAGAATCTGAGACCGATCTTATTGTCTGATTGATTGACCTGGGCAGCAACAACGTTGTCGAATGGAAAAATTCTAGTTACTGGCGGATGGAATATTGCTACTCTGGACAGTACTGAGTTATATGATCCATCCACAGATAACTGGACAACAGCAAACAGTATGAGTATTGCACGATATCAACATACAGCAACAATGTTATCAAACGGAAAGGTTTTAGTTACTGGTGGAGCATATACTAGTGTTGTTTATCTTAACACTGCTGAAGTATATGATCCATTCACAGGTAATTGGACAACAGCAAATAGTATGAGCATTGCACGATATCAACATACAGCAACAATGTTATCGAATGGGAAGGTTTTAATTACTGGTGGGTGGAATGATGGTGGTTCTGTCAACGGTGCTGAAATATATGATCCATCCACAGATAGTTGGACACCAGCTAACAATATGAGTATTTCCCGATATCAGCATACAGCAACAATGTTATCGAGTGGAAAGGTTTTAGTTACTGGAGGACAGAACGGTGGTTATCTTACCAGTGCTGAATCATACGAATAACTGTTGGTCGAAAAACCAAAGGCACAGTTTTTCGTCGAATCAAAACACAAACTGATCGAAACTCTTGCAAAAACACTAAAACAAAATAGAATGAAATACTTTTAAATACTCACTAAAGTAAAGGTATGAAATTCTTCGCATAAAACAAGAAGAAAAGTTTACGAAGATAACAAAGTGCTTGAATGTGATCAGCAGAAGCTCATCATGTTGTGAAATTTATGTTTTTATTTGTCGTACATTATTTTGTCCTGAGATACTGCTAAAATGTATTCTTTTTCTTATTCTCTTTCGAATAAGAGTTCATCTGCTCTAGACACAGTTCATGTTTCGCCATGGAGCAATTCCTTGTTGATCAAGAAATGCAGATACATTTCTTTTACTATTCTGTGCACAGAATGCTTCTTTTAGTTAGATAATCAATCAAACGAAGTTTGGGAGAACTATTTTCTGTTTGATTTCTCTGTTTTTCCGTGTCACTTCCGAATGGCGATCATCCGTACAAAAAAATATGAAGTATTTTATTTGACAACAAGCAAAAAACCACATGTCGAATTCTATGTAAGAACAAATATTTTCAGTTTCAAGGGAATATTTTGTTTTTTTGATTATGATCTGATTTCTGGAGAAAATAAATCTTTGATAAAACTACCTGCATACGAAAAATGATTCTTTCAGTATGAAATAATCAAGAAAAGATTTGATATAGTTGATTTCCTTCCAGTTTTATTCGAATATCTGAGCGATGTAATGATGAATTGTCTTATGATAATGTTTATTTCTGGCAACATCCGTCTTTCAATCTTTCGAAAAGCAGAAAAAGACGTCATTTTAATCTTCATTCGTCATCCGTTTCAGTCGACAAGTCAATTAGAAATTACACCACAATTCCATGAAGAGGTTTCTCATGATCAAAAAGAAAGACTCACGATGCGCATGAATGGAACTTGATAAAAGTCAGCATATTTTGTGGTGGAATATCTAATCGAAATCTACTTTGAATATTTTTTTACTTTGAAAAGCCATTAAAATTACATAAATTACATGGATATAACAGAACATTTTAAAGCATGTGCATGTATCCATATTTACAAAGTTGTATAAAAGGCAAAAAAAGCACGTTTGTGAATGAATACTACCGCTGAAATGCATTTGACGAGGATGACATCAATAACAAAAGCATCCTTTTGTATTTTGAAGTTGAGTGAGTATATAATAGTGACGGAGCCAGGATTTTATGGTGTGCTGGATCTTCGTTTCAGAGCATGGGCCTCAGTTAAAACTCATGGATAATAATATTGGTGACAAACTATGAGTTTCTATCGAGAGATTTCTACGATCGGAACTTGCTAAAATGATTAGCATTTTCCTGAACCCCCCAGAAAAATGCTACAGTAGAATTATGACGTTTTGAATATATTCTGCAGTTTTTACAAAGCTTCTAAGGGTCTGAAAACGTCATAATTCTTGAACGGATTGACATTTTGACATGAAATTTGAAATTTATTGGTGAAATTCGATGTAGCCTGCTGTGGCATGTTCAAAAGTAAGACAGTGCTGACAGTATTGAATATTTTCTTGAGGGCTCAGGAAAATACTAATTATTTTAGCAAATTCCGATCGTAAAAATCTCTCGATAGAAACTCATAGTTTGCCACCAATATTATCATCCATGAGTTTTAACTGAGGCCCATGCTCTGGCACGAAGATCCAGCACACCATAAAATCCTGGCTCCGTCACTATTTGCTGACTACTAACCTATACACTTCGTCCACGGGTAACCTATTCACCGAGCATTGGCCTTTTTCTCTTTATGTCATTATAAGTGCGTGTATAAAGGTGTCCGTTCTCATATAGGCTACGTTCAGCACATTGTTCAACTCATTGATGTGTGCATCGAAAGTATCACATACGTATATAGATATTCCAGAATCTGTTCATAATATATAATAGGTGTAAATATATGAGTCAAGCGGCATATCCTTTCTACTTCATTTACATCTAGTGATACATTCGGGGAAAAAAGGAGGAAGTAGCTTGTTTTCTCCCTTTCACATCGTGGTTTCCTTCCTCTCTCTCCTCCGAAGGCACTGACGTATTTACAACTTGCTCTGAATATCCTCAAGATATCACTGCCTGAAAACCATTCCAGCATCAATGACTGCTCAGAATAAAATTAGTATGCTAAAACAACTATTCTAAATTTTATTCATGTAATTATTTTGTTTTTTTCTCTGCTTAGGTGTAAAATCAGCAAAGCACATAATAACATAGGATAATCATGAGCAATGAGTGCCTGATGCCATTTACCTATGGGAAATAATGAAGCAGTAGAATGATTATTTATTGATAACTTCATATAATGAACGGTTTCATACGTGTTGATATCCAGCAATAAAGGGTATATGTTGAGCATATGGACGATACACAGGGTTGTGAACAATGCCATTTCTTGTTCTTGGTCGTCGATATCGTCGTACACATCTACGCAATGGACGGCATTTCACCCACAGAAACATCAGCATTGAAAGTGCGCTAAATATTGCAAAGGCAATGAATAAGCCAGTTAGCGCTTCAAGTGGTAACTTCAAAGATATATCCGTTGACGAACTTGTACAATTATTTATTTGAAACCATTTACTTTTCAGATCGTTGAATACTCCTTTTTCACGCAATGATAATATTGACACATCTAAAGCTTGTTCATACGGCCATTTCATAGGATAAATTATCCCAAATTGACTTTGATCAAAGCCTGAACCAACAATGGTCAAATTACAATAGATAGAACCTGTAGCAAATTNCATCCCATGTCATACGTTTCTTTGGAGATCTTTTCGCAGTATGAGTGATTATCAGTCGAAGAAAATGTAACTACCGTTGATAACAGATATCTTTCTGAAGACAGAAGAAAAATACATGTTTCTTTTTTTTAATGTCAATAAAAGGATAGAATATACACGAAACATCTATGCAGAATGAGTTGATCTTGGAATCTGCAATATTTTCTTTTGTATATTCTGTGATGAATTAAGCGAAGAGATTATCGTGATCATTTTCACGAGTCATACTTGAAAGAAATTGACTAGCATCACTATTCGTTCCAATTGTGACCAGTATAGAGCATGTGTACATATGCAGAAAGTCTGTCGATAATAAAAAGCATCTCTTATCTTTATTGGTTTATGCTATGCACTTTTTCCTCGTAAAAGATGCCCATAGACGGAAAAAAATAGTTTCGAAACATTAATTTTCATGCAAGTGAATCTTTCAATGTTTGGTCTGTCGATAGTAGACAAATTTAATATAGGGTGAGCGAGCAGCTTGTGAGAAAAATAATGTAGTCGGTCACTTTTTTCTTCTCCGCTCTGTACAACACTTATTTTTCCGATACATCTATCAAGGAAAAACCTATTTCTCTTAGTCATCCATCATTGGATACTTGTTATAATAATCTAGTATCTCTCTATCACAATGCCGATGATTGTTGGAAGACACTGATATATTTATAGGCTGCTATGAATATCTTCAAGATATCACTGTATGAAAATCATCTCACCACCAGAACTGTTCAGAATAACATGGATCTGCTAAAACAACAATTACTTTTTCTGTGCTCATATGTAAATCAGCAAAGCGCGCGATCAAGTAGGATAACTACGAGTAATGAAGGCTCAAATGGTTATAGCCTATTGAGAAGAGAATATATAAACAATAAACCTGGGGAATGAGTCTTCTGAGTATCGCGATTGATCTTTCGCTGCTCTTGCCCACATTCGTTTTATGAGAATTGTTACTAAATCGCGCTCTTCAGTAGCAAAGCTTACCCATGTGACAGTCAATTACATTATCTTCTTTATTAGGTCATATCAATTGTAGTTGAAATTCTTTTCATTTTTCATCTGTTATTTTTTCAAATCAAAATAATAAACATTCAGTTCACGAAAAAAGAATTCCAGTTACAAGCATTTGCAACGATCGGCAAGACATCGACCAGTGAGGTGTCCATTGGTTTTACATTGTTCTCGGCATTTTTCGGGTTCATCTGGACAGATAGAATCGTTTTCTTCTACCATCGTACGAAGAAGTTCATCACGGGCACGTGCTGCAAGTAATTCAGCGCGAGTACGAAAACATTGGCACGTTTGCCACAACGTGCCTCCACATTCTCCTTTCTTATAGCCACATGCTTTGCAGCGATCATTGCAAAGATCGCCACCACCCAGACCTACACACGCACCTTCTGCTTCAGGACATTTTTGCCCATTGGCATTTTCTGAGATGAAAGACAACAAGTATGATGCTTACATTGAATCACTTGATTACGGCGAGAAATACCTACCGCATATTTGTGCGAGAAGAACAACGAATAACATTGTAGCAAGTGTCGTACGAATAGTCATTGCTTATTGAATAATTGAGAATACTGACTATTACCTTCATTTCTCTCATTTATATCGGATTGGGAACACTTATCGAAGAGTAAATATTGTGTGAATCAAATTGTACTTTAAGTATGTTTTATTCATTCATATCTCGTTTATCAAATGTATATATACTCACACAAATCTATTCATTTACTAAAAGACCTCAACAGCATCGAGTATTCTTTATTTTTCAATAAATTCTTATCGACATAGTCACCTATCCGATTAAATCATATTCATCTTTAAGGCAAATATTTTATATCTACTTACATTATGAAATTACGCATGAAATAAAACTAGATCAAAACAATATTGACTCAAATTTATTCTTGTCAGTGCAGATTTGAATGCATGTATCACACACAGCATTCACACCCGTAATTTAATATCTCAATCTGTTAACCTTTTCTATTCTTTCAGTTCAAACTACGTATTGTTTTAGTACTGTACGATCATTCGAATCGGGGGTGTAGCTCAGTGGTAGAGCGATCGAAGTGCGTGCGATAGGTCGTGAGTTCGATTCCCACTGCCTCCACCAATATTCTTTTTGCCTCACACGCTAACGAACGAAATTTCGTAACATACAGGAAATACTTGTATCATATCGTGATTTTCTCAATATATTGACTCATCGTTATAATTACAACTATTTAAAATAGGAAATAATAGAATTGCAGAATGATTATTGATTGATAACTTCATATAATGAACGGTTTCATACGTGTTGATATCCAGCAATGTAGGGTAGATGCTGAGCATATGGACGATATACAGGATTGGGAATAACGGCATTTCTCGATCGACGTTGTCGTATACATTTACGCAACGGACGGCATTTCACCCATAGAAACATCAGCATCGAAAGTGCGCTAAATATTGCGAAGACAATGAATAAGCCAGTTAGCGCTTCAAGTGATAACCTCACAGATGTGTCCGTTGACGCACTTGTACAATTATTGGTTTGAAACCATTTACTTTTTAGATCGTTGAATACTCCTTTTTCACGCAATGATAGTATTGACACGTCTAAAGCTTGTTCATATAACCATTTCGTGGGATAAATGATCCCGAATTGACTTTGATCAAAACCTGTACCAACAATAGTCAAATTACAATAGATGGAACTTGTAGCAAATTCGGCAAACCCCGTGTCCATGATCGAGACATCGATTATTCCACTCAATAGTTTATCAAACATGTCTTGTTTGTCTCTTAGAATGTAATAAGTATGACTGCCATCAGATATTTCACGAAGGAAGTATTCTTCCATGGCTGAACCACTGATAATACCGATTCGATTGTACGGAACTTTTCCATTTTTAATATCATCAATTCCAGAGAAAGAACTTTGTGCTATGGAAACAGTTATACTTGCGGTGAAATATGCCTGGTATGCACTGATTAAGACCAGACTTGTAATGTATATGCCAATGGTTAAAACTCGGCCAGCAGCTGATCTTGTATGAAAATCAGCGCCATATCCAATAAGTGTCCCAAAAGCAAACCAAATACTCATTCCTATGCGTGATAGAATTGATTTATTTCGTAAATCTGTATGTGCATTTCCTTCGTAGAAGGAAAATAGAAAAGCAGACCATATAAGACAAGCAAGGATAACCATCCATAAGGCTAATTCAAATGTACGGAGAAAACCAAATCGATGAACTACTGTTCCGGCTTTTTGTCGAGTCAGAATACGTAATGAATTATCGAAGATTGAATCAGAAAAAGCCGCTTTTATTCTTCGTGACGACAGAATTGTGACATCGCCCATCACTAGATCATAAACCTTATTCGCTACTAAATCGGGTAAACTATTGTATGTGGTGTTTTCTGGCAATACTGTAATATTTGGAACGAATCCTATTTGCTTTTGCAAGAGCTCAATCAAATCGGGAATATATCCAATCGGTTTCGTCTGTGTTAATCCGTATTGATCTACGTATTCTTTCATCATAGTGAATGGTGGTGTGATTATAACAGCAATATATAACGTGACACCTTGAAGCGATGCGTAACCTGTTGGTGCAGTTAGTGATTGGCCAGGCCAAACAATTACATTCGTTTGTGCTTGTGGTGTCCATGCAGCTGAGCTTGTTGATATTAGAACTGGAACATACTTTAGGGTATGTGAAACACGTTGTACATTTTGCACGATATAATAGATGCCGTTTACTCGGTCTGTTGTGTTTGCCGAAAACTGGACAGGACCTGAGACACCCAGGAAAGTATTTGTGTTGATGATGTCAAATATCGAATGGATATGCAGAACACGTCGATCGAAACAAAACGACGTATTCGTAAATGTAATGCATGATGATACAGTGCTATTGGGACACAATTGTGCAAACGATTGAATCAACGTCCATGCTGCATCGAATGCAAACAATGCATAATAATTAACATTCGCTGCACCGGGAAATGATTCAGGTTCATACTTCTGCCAAATACTGTATGCATCATTCAACAGCGTTTGATTTATCGGTGCATTAGCTAAATTTCCGACGACGGGACCAATCGTAAGCACTCCAACCAAACGATCATACGAGATTTCATCAAAAGCTGTCAGTGGAACATCAGAACCTAATATCCATGTAAAAAGTGGGCCCACCACATCTGCTTTGAGAGCACTTTGTAGGATGAATGTTGCATAACTTGTATCAGCCCATACAATTACAATTCTTGTTAAACTACCAGTTAACGTACTTTTTAAATCACCACGAATAGACAGTGTGTTCAAATCAAAGATCATCGTTTCTGTAACGGTTACATTATTGCGGAGAAATGCATTAGAAATTGCCTTATAACCTCCCGTTCCGAATTCATCATTTTGATAAATGATGATACACATTGTCCAATTGAATTTAAGAAAAAGATTAACTATAGTCGATGCTGCATCATTGTCCGATGGAACTGTACGGTAAAAAGTTGGATTAGCTATTCGGTCGGATAGTTCAGGATCAGTTGCAGCGTAGGATATCGTTGGAATCCCGATACTTGCATCAAAGGGTGCAATAACATGAGCTTCTCTTGAGACAACTGGTCCAACAATGCCAACAATGTTGGAAGTTGAGATTGTTTCACAGGTCGTTCGAAGAGCCGTAGTGGGATCGCCAATTGTTTCTATTAATTTCCGAGGGGTGTCCAAGGTACCGTACTTTAGGAATTCCTACAGTTCCTGAAAAATACAGCAAAAACTAATCAATTCCTTGCAGAACTGGGAACTCACCCTCATTTCCTACACAGTTCCCTATCAATTCCATCCTCCATTCCTAACACATTACTTTATTTCTCACACACCACCTCAATACCTATCCACAGTCACTACTACGATTCCCAAG